>CABHPR010148208.1:16730-40276 GCA_902168415.1 Peromyscus melanophrys | reverse complement strand
CAAAAAATTTAGTTGTGAACAAGACTATAATTCTGAGTTAAAATCCTGAAAATTAGGGTTCTTTTCTGACAGTCAAATAAAATTCATCAAGTGTGGGCATGTCTTCTGAAAGCAGAACATCCCACTCTGACCTCAGACATTTTCAATAGGTATCCAGGCTCTCTAATGAGGTGCTGTCCGTATGTCAGTCTACCTATGAAATCCATGACTGATAAATGGAATCATTTTAATCGAGTTCAACTTTCCTCTGAATTATCTGTGGATAAATGCACTTCTCCTCCAACACCATTGATTTCAAGCTTATCCTTGTAACTTCTTTTGGCCAGTGACAAACAAGTAGACTTGAAATATATCACATCCAACTGAGATTTCCAAATGAGTTCATGTGCTCTGGCCTGACTTCCTCATGTCCCTCTCTAGGGGCTCTTCTACCTGGCTCTGGAAACAAATCATGAGCATTTTACCTCTACTGCACCAATCTGGACGTAGCTAGAGTTTCATCTAAACCTCAGTATTTGGAAGTCTGGTTGGTTAATGCAGTGGTTGACAGTCTTTCCTAACCCATTAACAGAGGCATGTTTGACTTCAGAATAGAGATAGAAGAGGAGGAAGTGCCTTTGGAGGAGGCATATTCATCCTGAGACCTTTACCAACAGCGGGACAGCACATTGCTCCTGCCTTACTTTCCGCAGTAGAGTATTAGCAAAGACAGTATTTGGAGAAACATGAGTCCAGGTCCAAGGTGAGCAAGCTGGTACTCAGTGCTGCCTTGTCTTACTTATTTCTCTCTCGAGGTGATTTACAAGGTGATAAAATACTTCAAGCTGCAAAAGGTACTTAGGCTGTTAAAAACCAGCATTTTATGATCCCTTCTTCTTTATAGTACATGTTGTTTCATTAATCAAATGCTTATTCTATTAGAAGTCTCAGCCCTTTAAGATAGTGGGACATTTCATTTTTATTGCCCTGACGTGGCTTTAAAATCTACACATTCTCCTACAAGCCACCAATGAGTTCTTGGGTTCAGATTCTCTGTCCTCTTTGATCCGTCTATTCTGTATTAATATTTTAGACTTCAACTTTTTTAACTTTTTCTTTTGTGTTGCTCCTGAAATAGATGCTTCACTGTTAACCGTGGCCTTTTTTGCTCTTCCACAGCCATGCATGTGAATGGAGCCAGAGGCTGATGTAGTAGTGAGTTCTGAGGATAATACTTCTTACCTCATCTCTTCTGGCCTCACCTCTCCACTGTTTCCTGTTTGTTTAGTTTTTTGTCTTATCTTAGTGTGTAAACATAGATGTTCCCAGATAATCAGCATGAGAAGACTCTAGCTTTGTCCTTTTCTCCCATGTCAATTTTGGCTTATATATTGGTATCTCGGTCTTCACATATTTTCATCACCAAAGGGATTCATTTTTTTTTCATTTTATAGCTTTCATGTTTACATTGCTCTGAGTAAACTATGTAATTCTCTGTGCCTATTAACCTAAACTTGTAATCATTACATAGCAGTACGTTAGATCAATTTTTAGATCCCCAATATATGCTAGATAGGTAGATGGAGAAATTTATACAGACATAACATATATGACACAGTCACTAATTATTACTCATGAATAACAGCAGTCTTTACAAGTTTCCAGACAATGTAATCCATATCATATTAGTACCTAAACTGTGAAAGGAGAGATCAGAAGAATTTCTGAAAAAAAAATAGTAGAGTCCAATTTTTCAAACTGACAGAACTGTCTTTTTAAATTTTTATGTACTTATTTATTAGATTTATTTATTTACTTATTTATTTATGAGTGTTTTGTCTGCATGTATGTACGTGCACCACATGCATGCATGGTACTTTTACAGGCTAGAAGAAAGGGTCAGATTCCCTGGAACTACAGACAGTTGCAAGATATCATGTGAGTGCTAGGAATCAAACCCAGATCATTCTATCAGTTCTGTTGCTTTAGAGAACCCTGACAAATACAGCTGTGGGTCAGTGAACCACATTCCACAGACAGAAATTTCCTGCCAGGTTTCGGTAATAAACTTGCGTTGGAACACAGACATGCCTGTTTGATTAGCGATTGTCCTCATCCCTTTGCATGCATTAGGACAAATAAGAAGTTGTAACACAGACGGTATGAGCTGCAAAGCTAAAGCTCTTAACAGAATGCACAGGGCTTTCGCTGTAGTTCATTGTCTACCAAAGTGAGGACCAGCGACACTGTTGGAAGTGAATAAAGATTTATATGGCTTCTAGACACGGGATCAAATAATACCTAATCACAACATAACAAACATGTTCCCTTTTGAATATGTTTCTATTGTTATTTTTACACATAAGAAATGATCTTTTTGCTGATTATATTTATTTCCTTTTAAAAGTTTGTTAGACTGTAGAATATCTACCTCTGGTTAAAAGCTTGTTCAACTGTATTCAGACCAAAGAGAACTAAGCTCAGACCTCGAAATTTGGGCAGAAACCCAATTTAAAGGCTGATTTCAGCACACAATTCTTACTTCATCATGGCATTGGGAAGGGCTGAGATGTTGTGATAAGTATTGTACTAGAGGAATTCCAAGCAAGCGTGCTCTGGAGGCAGTCAGATTTGACCTACAGGGCTAAGAATATAGCTCAATGGTAGCATGCCGTAGGCCCTGATTTTGATTCTCAACAATTCCTAAAAGTAATAGCCTTGATGATTAGGAAAGATAAAAGAACCTAGGAATTATCAACATCAGTAGAGCTTTGAAGTCTAAGTGACTAGTACAATTTCAGAAAATCTCGGACCAGCCCCACCCTGAAGCTTGTCCATTGGCTCTGGGCAATAATATCCACTGCTATGGATGATGGGATAAGCTGCATTAGCTGACAAAGCAATCCTGAGAAAGATCAGAGCAGTGCAGTTAGGACAAACTTTAAAGAGCCCCAATATTTAAGAAGCAAGTAGAGGAAAGAGATTTCCAAGCAAAATTGGAAAAATTAAAAAATGGCCAAGGCAGTAGAAGCCAACTGAACAAGCAAACAGATGCAAAAGCAGTGCAAAGTCTCATCAAAAGTATCAGCCTGCTGTTCTCTGTGTAACAAGTTTGTAAGACAAATTGCTAAATGGTCTTATTAATAAAAACCTGGAGCCAGGCATTGGGGTGAAAGCCGAGAGATCAGAGAATAGGACAAGCCACAGCCAACCTCACCTCACCAACTCCTCAGCTTCCAAAGAGACCTACTTCCTGTATACCCACGCCTATATGCCTTTCTGTTCTGCCATCTCAAGTCCTCTCTCCACCCAGCTGCATCACTTCCTCTTTCTGCTCAGCTCTGTCACTTCCTGTCTGTCCATACAGACCTCCAGACCTTTATGGTTAACTAGTGTTGGAATTTGAGGCATGTGCCCATGCCTGGCTCTGTTCCCAGTGTGGCCTTGAACTCACAGAGATCCAGATGAATCTCTGCCTCCCAAATGCTAGGATTAAAGGTGTGTGCTCCCATTGCCTGACATCTATGTTTAATAGAGTGGCTGGCTTTTTTCATTGATCCTCAGATAAGCTTTATTAGGGTGCGCAATATATTGGGGGACACAATATATCACCACACAAGTTGATAAATGCAACTTCTTTTATATCCCTGGTATCTAATATAATAATGGATTGACAAATAGTAAATACTCCATTGATACTAAGTGTCTCTATAACCTTATAGGTAATGAGAAATTAGTAGTTTAATGCCTGACAACACTTCAAAATAGAAAAAAAGAAAACATATTTCCACTGGTAAAGTGATAGGCTAACCACTGTGGGTCCTCAAGCAGTGATTTGGCCCTGAGAACTAGCAATGTGGCTCAATGGTGGAATACTTGTCTACCCTACCTGGGGTGTGATCAATTTAATGACAAAGGTCAAGCATTGTGATAGACACCAAATGGGAGAAATCAACCAGTTAACAGCTACTTGCAAAACAAATGAAAATGTTGTCTATAGAGAAATCTAGATTTCAACCCCATCATAGGAAACCACAAGGACCACTGTTCTCTGTTACATACGATGATCCTGGAAATTTGACTCCAACTGATGCAGAATCGGCAATTATTTCACCCTATGGGCTCCCTTCCCATGCCAAAGCTCCTCTGCCATTTTCATCCTGCACCTTTTTTTTCCTGTGGACAACGTAAGTGTTGTCCACCTCTAAAGTTATGAAATGTGTCCTTAGTTATCGCTGATCTAGAAAACATTTTCTAAATGCTACCCTGCTCTGCTGCTGACCACTGTGGAGATTTGTTGTAGAGCCTGGCATTTTCTTTTTCTGGATAGTATCTGTAATGGCTCAATCAACCTTTTTATTCCAGAGATATGTTAGACTCTAGAGCTGTGTTCTCAACCTTCCTAATGCTGTGACCCTTTAATACAGTTCCTCATGCTGTGGTGACGGCAACCATAAAATTATTTTCATTGCTACTTTATAACTGTAATTTTGCTACTTTTATGAATCATAACGTAAATATCTGTGTTTTCCAACAGTCTTAGGCAATTCCTGTGAAAGGGTTGTCCTACCCCCAAGGGGGTCACAACCCACAGTTTGAGAACCATTGCTCTAGAGTATTTGTATAATAAAACTATGTTGCTGGTTGCCTAACACAGCCTAGAACATAATCTCCCCTAGTCATTTGTAGAATCTGCTCCTCTTGAGACCATACAAGTTGTATCAGTTTCTAGCAGAAAAAGATGTCGACCTCGCAAAAGCCTCAGGGTACAGACAAACAGTCACTATACTGAGAGTTTGAAAACCTGGGTTAAAAACCCAATTCTGTCACACTGATAGCATCACTTTGGGCACATCGCCACATCTGCCTGTGTCTGAGGTTTGAATTTTAGAGTCCCAGATTATCTGCTCTATGCCTGGACTGGTAGATATTAAGGATTCTCAGGATTCTAAGGGAGATGGATTCCACTTGCACATGGTCTGTGGCCTCTGAATTTCATTTGACAGGGTGCCCCTTATGTGGTGCAGAACAAAAGCTATTGTTCCCAAACGTGGCAACTCTGCCAACATACTGTTAGATTTACAAAAGATGGATTCTTTCTTTTCTGAGTACTGTTTTACTGATTATTTTGGCCAATGAGCAATGTCTCGGAGTGGGTGACTGTGATTAATTGCCAAGTGGTTCTAATCTATTATCTAACACCATTCTACTGCGAATAGTATGGGGGAAATGAGCACATTTATCATGGATGTAAACCTAGCATAAATAATAATTAATTTTCTTTATAAAAATCTAAGTTTACTGGATGCACTGGAAGTATAAGCAAGAAAATAAAACGAGAAAACGAGAACCTAACAGCAAGCAGATGGCATCCCCCTTTCTGTGATTATGTGTACTTTTGATGTTTCAAAGAAACCACACAACACTCATGCTTTCAATTATTTTTCCAGGACAGACACCAAATGTACTTTTTCTCTTTGTAACTGATTACTCTTCTATTCCAATCCATGAGCCTGAGCTCAAAATTCACCTCAGTGAAAGAGAAGGAAACCATCACGGCTTCTTAACTTGGCACCCAAAGAAATACTTGACTGGACTTAAATCATTGTTTGGCTAAGTCTCTTTCTCTCTCTCTCTCTCTTTAGGAGAAAATAAGGAAAGGCACTAAAAAGAGACTGGATCCAATTAAACTAACTTTGTCTTTCTTTTTCGATTAGAGAAACTTACCACACTGATAACTAGTAAGCACACATGGAGTTTTCTTTTGTTCCTCCTCCGTATCGTCCTGGGTGTATCTGCTGTGTTCAGACTTGGGGGGGCATCTCACAGACTCAGATGAGACATATTTAGAATCCTTGCCTAAAGCATTCTAAATTGTGCATGTTGTCTGCTGAGGTTTTTTCAGTATATGGAGAAAAATAAATGAATAATCTCAGTAAAATAGAAATAGGGACCCTCATGAGGAGCAGATATGACAGGGTTTCACACCATCTGCTCATAATCTGTTACCCACCAAGAGTGCCCCCCTTCCTTTTCAACCGTGGACAGGATATGCCTGTATCTTATCTGCTCATAATGTCCCCGTAGACAAACTGCCCACTGATCTCACTGGGGAAATATCTAAACCATCAGGAAAATATTCCTTTAAACAGAGTCTCGTAACCACAAAAATGGCCAGATCTTGGGCCACTCTAACACAGTGATAAAGGGTTATTCTTTTCTTTTCAACAGGCAGCTTGAATCTCCCATTATCAGTGCTGTTCCCTATTTTTAACCCCCCTTTCCTTCCAGTTCAAACATTTGCCTGAAAGGTAGGCATGGCGGCACATGTGTAATCTGCAATTAGAAGGCTGAATAGCAAGGTGGAGGGCAGCCTAGGCTACATAGCAAGTTCCTATCTGAAGAAAAGTTAGCAACTTTGTGGGGTTTTGTCTTGGCTTTTATTTCTATAATAACAAAGACAAAAGTTCATTGACATAGTACATAAATACTACTGTTTGAAAGGCATGAAAATTCAAAGCATTCTTAAGGAAAATGTCAGTTGGGCTCATTTATCCATTCAAAGGGCACTTGTGGACTTGTGGAGTATTTCCTGTGCCCTTTGTGCGTGTTTAGGACAGATAAGAAATAAGATGCTCCTCTTCAAGCATCTAATATTTCTACTAGGAGTGGAATGATGATAGATACACAAGCAAATACACATCAAGACGATTTGGATGGTGAGAAGTATTGATGAGCAAGTGCATGCAGATTTTGTTACGTGACTTAGAAGCATTTTTCTAAGAGGGCATACTTTAGGTGAAAACTGATGAAAAGAGTTGGTCATGCAAAGACAGAGTTAGACTGGGTAGGCAGAGAGAACGTTCTAGGCTAGGTGGAGCAGATACAAAGAGCATATGGTGGGGAAGGCATTGAGATTTTCCATAAGAACATTCAAAGATGATTCTGTCTCTGTTTCTAGACATCAATTGTTTAAGCCACTTCACATATCTGAATCCTATAAAAAAAAAACTCCTAATATCTCTATTTTACAGTAGAGGAAATTGTTGGCCAGAGAGATATGTCTTTACCAGATCACTCAAAAAAAAAATTGAGAAGTCTAAGGCTGATATACATTTTTTGTAGTTGTTGTTTGTAAGCTATGTGAGGCAAGTGCTCTATGTCCTCAGCCTATAAGTCATACATGTTCTGACTCCAAACTTACATGCTACCTTGTCTCTTGGGGCAATTCAGGACTAAGGGGGCATTTGAATATGCTTTATACAACTAATATTGTCTTAGTTCATCTGAACTTTTATAGCACAATGTTATAAACTAGATGACTTATAAACAATGGAAATTTATTTCTCACACTTGGTGTGGTGGATCATTTGAATGGGAATGTTCCCCAGAGGCTTGGGTATTTGGACACTTGATATCTCCTTGGTGGTATTGTTTTGGGGTGGCCCAGTCTTGACTGGGGAAAGTACATCACTAGCAAATAGGCTTTGAGAGTGGATAGCCTTGTCCTATTTCCCTTTCACTCTGTGCTTTGAGTTTACCATTGAGGATGTGATCTCTCAGCTTCCTGATCTGGCCTACCCTGCTAGTATGGACATTGCCTGTAAGCTTTAAGCCCAAATAAATTATTTCTTTCTTAAGTTGCCTTTGGACACAGTGTTTTATCACAGCAACAGAAAAGTAACTAATATATTTGGGAAGGCTGGGAAGTACAAAACCAATGTGCTAAGGTGACTCCTTCTTGGTTTATGGGAGGTGCTTTTTCATACTGTGCCCCCATAGCTGGCATGGTGAAGGAGCTCACAGGGGTCTCTTTTGGAAGGATACTACTTCCACTCATGAGGACTCTACCTCCTGATTTCATTATCTTGAGATTAGGATTTAAGCATGTGAATTTGAGGGATGCCTCCATTCAGTCAATAGTAGATACTTTCCCAGAGTTGTAAAGGTGTTAATGAGTATTGTGACATGTCTGGCCCCCACTCTTTCCACAGAACAGGTGTGGGTCACCCCCTGACTAGCTCTGGTCAGAGAATCTGGGGTGTCAGCCGCTCTGTACACACCAGCCTCACCATATGTGAGGGTAAAAAGCAGACACTCTGACTGGGGAAGGGCAAAGTGCAAAGGCCTTTCCCACAGCACACTCTACCAGTCCTAATTTATTGCATGTTTGATTATTATGAAGTTCAAAATTACTTAAACCATTAAGCCAAGGAAAGAACTGAATGTAAAAAAAAAAAATTCCACTTGACATTATATGCTAAAAGCCTTCAAATGACTCAGAAAAAAGACTTCAAAGTAAAGCCCATCCTAAGAAGAGATGGTTTTGTTGCTGTCTGTGTCGGGCTCCAGCTCCTCTAGCCTCTGTAGGCTTGGCAGTACTGACCTCCAGCAGCTGCCTCATATGGGCTACTGACTACCTCAGCCTCTGATTGTTCTCTTAATTAACTGTCCTCCTGGTTCATGGAAAACTCATGCATTAAAATATGCTACCTTGTGTGCCTCAAAATTGCAAGGTACCATCATAGTAACTATAGATACCAAGTCAGATAAAACATAGCCCCAGCTCTTGGGAAGTAGTAGAGGAAAATGGGGTCCACTGAGATGAACTACAGTAAATGCTTCATTGCAGGAACCTTGAGCACATAGACAATGCGGGTGCCAGAGGTATGGAATGCCTGTTGCTCCTAATCACTTCCCTTTTGTATCATATCCTGCAGCCATTTCACACCTGGCCTTGGGCTATCCTAACAATCCTGTCTTGGTGAGATAAACTGCCCAAATGAATGACCAATGCCAAGAGCTCTGAGGTTGTTACTATTAACCAGGATTTCATGGGCTCATCTTTAAATTTTTTTTCTGCATTTCCCATCCACACCATTTTTGTTTCTAATGAACCAAATAATTAAGAATCATGGATTTCCCCTTCTCACTAAAATGCTCTCTCTCTCTCTCTCTCTCTCTCTCTCTCTCTCTCTCTCTCTCTCTCTCTCTCTCTCTATCTCTATCTCTATCTCTATCTCTATCTCTATCTCTATCTCTATCTCTATCTCTAATGTCTAAATAATCTCTGTAGACACTTGCTCTTAGGAGCTCTTCCACCGCACCATCTTCACCTGACTATGATTCGCCATGCCCCTCCTGCCATGGACCCTGTCATTCTTCATGGTGATCTGCCACATTGTACATCATTGTTCGTAAAATCTTACCTTCCACCAGACTTCTTTGAAGGCAAAGAAAAAAAATCTCTTTGAAGACAAAGTTGATATTGTTCCCATTTCAGAAACCAACAATACAACTAGTTAAGAGTAAGCATTTCAAAATTGTTTAGAAAGTGAAAAAATGTGTATCATCAATACTTATGACCCAAATATGTGGCTACTTCCTTCAGGATGTATTTTCTCAAAACTCGTTGCCTTTATATATTTTTAACTCTGTTCTTAGGCTCAGGGAAATATTTCTTCTTGCACTTTAAGTTCAGAGTAGTTACCACTTTCCAGAAGAGTGCCTTTACCCTTAGGATCAGTAGTGTATACTCACACCCAGAGTAAAGGTTGGGGCAGGCTTCACTAATGCCCTAATTGCTTCCTGGAACATGTTAATGTGTTCTTTTCTGAATGGATGCCGTCTAACTTGACCACAGTTCTGAAAATAACATTTGGAGATCTCAACTAAATAATACGGGTCACATTCTGTTTAATTCAACTTTCAGCTGCTGAAGCTTGCAAACTTCAGGGGTCTCTGAATACCTGGCCTGAGCGTTCCCCCAAAAGCAGAATCCTTTTCTCTGACCTCTGCTTATCCCAGTACCCTGTACAATTCCTGACACATTGCAACCTTTCAGTAAATGAAACAGTAGTACTTGATATTTTGCATAGTTATTCTAAAGGCCTCGATTTATTTAATGAGATTTTTAAAGAGAGAGAGAAATAGTTTCCAAAAGTATAAAAAGCTGCTTGTTTTTCACAGCAATATCTTATCAAGAAAGTCCTACTGTATTGCAGAGCTTCTCTTGTCCTCTATATATAGGAGTGCGGGTCGCTTGTCAAGGACAAATCAAACTGCTCATGCTCAGAGCCAACCTGGGCTTTATGTAATCTGAGTGAGGTAGGGTGTGAGAAGGAAGACTGAGATATAGTTTTTAAACATTCTTTGTAACTTCACTCTCTCCTCCCAATTCTTTATTCTGACTTCAGCACTGTCATATCTCAATGCAGTTCATTGTCTGTCCCAAAGTACACAGCCCTCACAAATGCGTGTTATGTAAAACACGTAGAGAAAGCCTGGATGCAACCCAGAATTAAGAGCTGTGTTCAACAGGAGAGGGTCCATTCCCTCTTTTGTATTTCAGACACCCTTTCCCTTTTCATTAGTCAAAAGGTCACCAAGGGAACAATGGAGAGTTGGACCCCTTTGAATTTGAATTAACAATTTAACAGAGAGCTTCCTGCACAGATGTAGAGGTCTCCTGATTCATTAGCAATAATGGTATGAGCAGCCATTAATTAGAGAGAGATTAGTTTAAACAAAAAGGGATTAAATTTAGATTCACTTATTATTCTTTCCATTGTTAGTTCTATTGAACCCTGATGTGGGTGGGATAAGGGCAAGCGAATTAGTTCTTGTACGGAATATGAATCAATTAACAATGTATTATATGCCTGCTATGTGCCAGTATTGCTCTATTAAGATATGAAGAAAGACAAGATAGAACAGAATAGAACATTTACACATGGAAATAAAGGGAAAGGGGAGGAAGGGTGGGAGGGAGAGGAGGAGTGGGGGAGAAAGAGAAATATTATCTAATTTTCATCTTCTTAATTATAGAAGTTTGTTTTTCTCTACAGATACCCCCAGTCCCTCTCTCTGCCCCCATCCCATCATCCACATAGTTCTTTCTCTTCCCTCTCCTAAAATCAGTAGAGCTTGCAGCCAATGTGAAACTTTTAGATTTTATTCGAGCCTATTAGATGAAAGCTTTCTCTTTAAGAAGTAACCACTTTATACCCTTACTATCTTGAAATGAAACCTTTATATCATATAATATACCTAGACACCAGTTTACTAACAATAACAACAAAAGTGAAGCTGGGAGGTCATCGGCCCCAGGAGAGAACGTACTAAATGGACATGTGAAGCTGTTCTAAATATTTGTCTTTATCTCATAAACTAGTGCTACCCTCTGCCTTCATCCAAGAAGCTTCTTGTTGGAGTGAGCAGTAGTTAATGCGGACTCATAAGGGATTAAGTATGGAGAATAGATGACTATGTGCACTCTACCCTAACTGAGATATCTGAATCACACCCTCCAAGGCTCCGGGAAAGCTGTGGCTAGGGAGCAGAATGAATGCAAGAGTCAAAGTTTGAAGAGAAATGGTGCTAAGCGGTGTCCTCAGGGCAAAACATGGCCATAGTACCCACTGTAAGAAGAAAAGAAAGAGGAAGGCTTCACAGGGTGCGGTGCAGGTTGGGGGGGGATGCCGTCTGGTTACTAAATAAACCAGAGAAGGGCTCTCAGTGGAGGTGAGAGACTGAGCTTCTTAACAGTCTAGGGCAGTTATCAGAGCTGGGGAGCTGGGTCTGTCAAGAGACAGATCCAGTTTGGCCAGGTGTGATGAACAGTGAAACCAGCACAGGCAGGAGTAGTTGTGGTGGTATTGTGTTCCCCAAAATATTGTGTACCTAATAAATTTATCTGGGGTCAGAGAACAGAACAGCCACTAGATATAGAGGCCCAAAAATGGTGGCACACACGCCTTTAATCCTATCACTTGGGAGGCAGAGATTTATCAGGATCTCTGTGAGTTTAAAGCCACACTGGAAACAACCAGGCATGGTGACTCACGCCTTTAATCCCAGGGAGTGATGGCAGAAAGCAGAAAGGTATATAAGGCGTGAGGACCAGGAACTAGGGCTGGTTAAGCTTTTAGGCTTCTGAGCAACAGTTCAGCT
Organism: Peromyscus melanophrys; assembly: GCA_902168415.1. Classification (NCBI taxonomy): domain Eukaryota; kingdom Metazoa; phylum Chordata; class Mammalia; order Rodentia; family Cricetidae; genus Peromyscus; species Peromyscus melanophrys. The sequence continues at coordinate 28,345 of CABHPR010148208.1, read as the reverse complement.
GAGATCCATTTGGATGAGGACACAGAGGCTTCCAGTCTGAGGAAACAGGATCAGCTGAGGAATTGGCAAGGGGAGGTGGCTGTGGCTTGTTCTGCTTCTCTGATCTTCCAGCATTTACCCCAATACCTGGCTTCAGGTTTGATTTTATTAATAAGAACCTTATAAGATTCCTGCTACAAGTAGTGTTTGTGGGGATGATTTCAGGAAACTGGCCTTAGGAGGTTTGGGGGAGGTGTGCAGGCTGAGATGTAATCCCAGGAGGGGAGCATTCAGGTTAGAATGCTGTTGCCTCTGGGATAAGATGATCTCCAGCTGTAGTCTTCTTATAAATTCACTGCAGTTGTTGGGGCTGGAGAGATGGCTCAGGGGTTAAGAGCACTGGCTGTTCTTCCAGAGGTCCTGAGTTCAATTCCCAGCAACCACATGGTGGCTCACAATCATCTATAATGTGATCTGGTGCCCTCTTCTGGCCTGCAGGTGTATATGCAGACAGAACACTGTATACATAATAAATAAATAAATTTAAAAAAAATTCACTGCAGTTGCATAAGACCTGCACAAGATTGGCCCCACCACCATTTCATCACAGCATGAAGGAGCAACTCCTGAGGCTTCACCCTGTACTGATAGGCTATGAGTAGCTAAGGGATGCTGGGGGAGAGGGAGTACCATTTTCCTCAGTGGTGTAGTCTCTGGTAAATTGTTTTGTTCCAGTAAATAACCCTCCACTTACGCTCATGCCAGTAACCATAATTAAACGCAGTGGTTCAAAACCAAATGGCAGTGGGGGCAGGAGGCTTGTTGAGAAGAAGTTTGCCATGGGGGGGGGGGGGATTGATGTGGGTGATCAAAATATACAAAATTCAGTATATACTTATACGCAAATGTCAATAAATAATGACAATAACCTTAGGTACTGAGTATATAAACACAAATATAGCTACTTCCCAAACTACCAAAACTCACAATAATATGATGTCATACAAGTAATGTACAAAAGAAATCAAAATAAAAAGGAAAAGAATCCTTAAGAGACTTTAAGGGCTATTCAGCTTATATCCTATTTTCATTTTTATATAAAACCAGTAACTTATAAATGATCTCCTCTTAAAATAGTGAATAGATTACCTCTTTTTAAAAAGTACATTACATATTGCCTTTATTATGTTTAGGTATGTTCCTTGTATTCCTGATCCCTCCAACACCTTTATCATGAAGGGGTGTTGGATTTTGTTAAAGGCTTTTTCAGCAGCTAATGAGATGATCATGTGTTTTTTTTTCTTTCAGTTTGTTTATATGGTGTATTATATTGACAAATTTAGGTATGTTGAGCCATCCGTGCATCTCTGGGATGAAGCCTACTTGATCGTGGTGGATGGTTTTTTGTTTTTCTGTTTTTTGTTTTTAATGTGTTCTTGGATTTGGTTTGCTAGTATTTTATTGAGTATTTTTGCCTCAGTGTTCATGAGGGAGATTGATGTGTAATTGTCCTTTCTTTGTTGCATCTTTGTATGGTTTGGGTATCAGGGTATCTGTAGCCTCATAAAAAGAGTTTGGCAGTGTTCCTTCTGTTTCAATTGTGCAGAACAGTTTGAAGAGTATTGGTATTAGCTCTTCTTTGAAATTCTGGCTAAATTCTGAGCTGAAACCATCCCGTCCTGAGCTTTTTTTTTTTTTTTTTTTTTTTTGGTTGGGAGATTTTTAATGACAGTTTCTATTTCTTTAGAGGTTATAGATCTATTTAAATTGTTTATCTGATCTTGATTTAATTTTGGTATATGATAACTATCCAGGAAATTCAACTGAAGAATGGGTAAAGAAAATGTGTTGCATATACACAGTAAAGTACTATTCAGCAGAAGAAAAAAAAAATAACATCATGAAATTTGCAGGCAAATGGATAGCACTAGAAAATATCATCTTGAGTGAGGTAACCCAGACTCAGAAAGACAAACATGATATGTACTCACTCATAAGTGGATACTAGAAGTAAAGCAAATGATAATCAGACTATAATCCACAGCTCCAGAGAAGCTAGGTAACAAGGAGAACCCTAAAAGAGACACATGGAATCCTGAGAAGGGGAAACAGATGAGATCTCTTGAATAACCTGGTGGGGGGGGGGAATGGGGGGGGGGGGGGGGGGGATGGGAGCTTGAGGAATGGGATGGTTGAACTGGAACAGGGGTGGAGTGGGAGAGCAATGAGGGAGATATCTTGATAGAGGGAGACATCATGGGGATAGGGAGAAATCTGGTGTGAGGGAAGTTCCCAGGTCAGGGATGACCCCAGCTTATACTTCTAGCAGTGGAAGGGGATTCCTGAGCTTGCCTGCCCCAGTGATCAGATTGGTGAATGCCCTAACTATCATCATAGAGCCTTTATCCAGTAACTGATGGAAACAGATACAGAGAGCCACAGCCAAGCACCAGGCCAAGCTCTGAAAGTCCAGCTGTAGAGAGAGATTCTATGAGCAAGGGACAAGACCATGATGGGGAAACTTACAGATACAACTGAACCAAGCTAGTGGGAACTCATGAACTTTGGTCCGACAGCTGTGTGGGACTGCCTGGGCCATCTGCATGGTTGAGACAGTTGTGTAGCCTGGTCTGTTTGAGGGGCCCCTGACAGTGGGAATAAGATCTATCCCTAGTGCATGAACTGGCTTTTTGGAGTCCATTGCCTATGATGGGACACTTTGCACAGCCTTGATGCATGGTAAGGGGCTTGGACCTGCCTCAGCTGAATGTGCTGGGCTTTGCTGACTCCCCATGGGAGGCCACACCTTTTTGGAGGAGGGGATAGGGGATGGGCTGGGGGAAAGGCTGGAGGGGGAGCGGGAGGGGGGATGAGAGAGAATCTGTGGTTGGTATGTGGAATGAATAAAAAAAATTCTTAATAAAAAATAAAATAAAAGTACATTACATAACTGCAATATCTATACTACTCATTCTAAAATGCTTTAGATTAGGGTTAGTATTGCTGTGATGAAACACCATGACCAAACAACTTGGGGAGGGAAGGGTTTGTTTTACTCACAGTTCCATACAACAGTTCATGATGAAAAGCAGTGAGGGCAGGAATTCAAACAGGGCAGGAACTTGGAGGCAGGAGCTGATACAGAAGACATGGAGGGGTGCTACTTACTGTCTTGCTCCTCATGACTTGCTCAGCCTGCTTTTTCATAGAACTCAAGACCACCTGCCCAGGAGTGGCCCCACCCATAATAGGCTGGACCCTCCCACATCAATCACTAAGAAAATGTCATATAAGCTTGCCTAGGGCTGGATCTTATGGAAGCATTTTCTTAATTGAGGCTCCCTCCTCTCTGATGAATCTAGCGTGTGTCAAGTTGACATAAAACTAGCCAGTACATAAATCTCTTCTGGAACGCAAGCTCCTTTCATACCCGATGGGCTTTTTCTCAAAGGAAAATAAATGTACAGCTGTGCACATGCAGTGTTATACAGACCCTGAGATCACCTGTAAACCAAATTCCCACGTGCTGGTGTCTCCATAGCAAAGACTTCAGCATGCCACTCAAATGTAAATTCTCTAGACTCACTGCACACCCTTCAAGTCCACACTAACTCTGGTGTTTTCCATCGTCTCTAAAGGCTTAATCTACTTTACCAATAATTCCCCTCCACAGGCCGAATGTTTATAATGTAGTCATTGAAAGACCGTATCCTTAAAACTATTGTAAAGGTGTACTGAAATACAGAAATTCCTTTGTATCCTGGCTGCCTGTGTAAACTCTGAATGGAAGCAGGTCTCTCTCTCCTTAACCTTTCCCCAAAGCATGAGAATCTTCAGCAAGGACATACTACCTAACCCAAACTGCCACCTTGCCTGTCACTAAGTAGGTCTCCAGAGTGCAGAGAGCTCTGGTGACTCATTCTTGTCAACTTTGAACGGTGACCTTGGCAACAGCAGCCTTCGAAGCCATTCAGCAAGCCATTCTCTAGGTGCTCCATGTAAAACTTCACAGCTTGCTTGCCCACTGGAAGGATTATGGGCCTCCACAATTTCCAACTGGCCGGTTGGATCTTGGGAACAGAAAACTTACTGGAGCAGAGTAGACTCTCCAATTCAGGACTTTAGTTGTCTTGGACAACCAGAGGATACATCTCCTCTTGAATGACTGTTCCTTGCTTAGCATTGTGAAAGTCAAGCAGCTTAAAGCCAGAAAGCCACTTGTGACTCTGCAGCATGGACTGACTGTTCCCATCTGGGCTCTTACAAACCCCATCAACAAAACTGGCAAGTTCAGCAGAGCTCAGTTATCAAATAGAAATAGTACAATCAAGATAAGCTTAGCTGGGACCCCCAAGGGACCAACAAGCCCATGCATAAAGGAGTGGAGTACCAGAAGGACCAAGTAAACCATACAGAGGAAATGCTTTGGCTTCTTCCATGGTTACCTAGGGAGGGCCCAAGAGTCAAGAATAATTCACCCTGACTGACAGTATAGTATAGGTTTAATGATAGCTTTGTCAATTAATGGGCATGCATAATTGATAGGGATGTAGCCACCACCCAGGTAGTGAATGAGCATCTTCTGACAGATACAGATTGAGGATGGTCCATCCAATGGACCAAACCACCTGCAATATCACCGTATTTCACTACATTTTCACAAATTCTGTTTGTTCCTGACAACTCAGCCATCTGGTCAGGAGAATGAAAACTAAGTTCCTGGATGTGTATATATAGCCTTGACTATGTTCCCCTGAAGTCATTCTAGAGCCATGGGAGACTGGCACACAATGAGTCCCAGGCTTTTGTTATTCCTAGCTACATATTTATGAGTAAAAAAAATTATGAAATTTGTTTCATATGAAGACAGTCTGTTTTACTGGTCTCAGACAAGTTGGTCAGTAACAGATGCACAGTGAACCCCTTCACTGTTTTTTTCGTATGAAAAATGAGAACACTTGCATCTTGTTTGTAGGATATTGTGCATATGGCATAAGCACTTCACATAAAGCATATAAAAATCAACATGTTGATTTCTTTCAATACTATTCATGCTAGCAATGCAAATTCCTCTGGTTTTATTGGTTAATACACATTACAAACTGGTGGGATAATGATGCCTAGTGCCTAAAAGGCCACTAAGTCAACTCTTCAACTATTTAAAGCTCATTTTTCAAATTACTCTAAATAAACAGATGAGAAACTCATTGAGTTGAAGGAACACACAACAAATGCAACATTTGAACATGGTTAATTATTTCCGCCCACTGCAAGCCATAAATGAGTGCATTCAAAGAGAAGAGAAGCATGGATAAGTGGTCTGCAAAGATACAGAATATGATTGGCATAATCACATCACACCAAGAAGTGTAATTACCTCAGAAAGACCTTCCCAGTGGCCACAAAAGAAAGCCCTTGAAAAAATAAAAACTGTCTCAGAATAGAACTGATGGGGGAAAGGCAGGCCAACTGGCAGTGTGATTTATCCAGGGCTGGTGGATGGAGAGGCTAACTTAAGTCTGCCAGCAGCAGGGAGAAAGACTCAACACAAAGCCAAGCAATGCATCAGTGCACTTTTCACAAATAATACATCCAGGAGTACTTTGACTTCATACTGTTCTCTTCTTGCTTACAATGTTAACCGTGGACTGCTTTATAGATGGAGAAAGCGAGAAAAGAAACACGTAAATCCGTTTGCATATGTATTTTTAGCTAAAGTGTTTGTTTCTCTTGTTTTTCCAATGTTCATCTGGAAGGACACAGAGAGAAACACAGAGAGATTATAGAGAAATATTAGGGTAGTTTGCAGAAACATAGCATTTTGTGAACTAGGCATGATGGTGTGGACCTGTAATCTGAGCACTTAAGAAACTCAAGCAAGAAGATCTTAAGTTCGAGGCCATCCTGGCTACAGGATGAGGCTATCTTAAGAACAAATTTTGAAAGTAGAAACTTAAAACTTATCTTCTATGTTTGAAGATTTTTTAAATAAATTAGACTTCTGCAGAATATACATATCTCCAGGTACATACTCAACAGATTTCCACATAATGAACACTCCACCAACCAGCACCTAGATCAAGAACCAGGACAGTGTCATAACTCCAGAGGTTTTCTTGGAATACTTCCAGCTGCTACCGTTGTTGATGAGCTACTTCCTCCAAACTGAAACTTTCCCTCCTGGAGGGAGTAAGGCAGCTCATAAGACTCAAAGGGCTAAGGAAACTGATAAGATCCATGATGCTCAGAAAGGGGCAAGAGTCACTAGCTCCTCCAGAAGTTTTAAAATCAGTAAACATTTGCTGCAGAGGGGAAACTCTTGAGCGGAGCTGACTGCTGACTGCTCAAGGAGGTCTAAAGATGCAGTTGTCATGACTACACACTCATGCAGTGATGGGCCTTTTGAACAATGCCCTGAGTCACACATTTTCCCATAAGTAACCCCTCATTAATACCCTGTTAGTGGCCTCAGTAAGCTCATTGGTCCTGAAAGACAGACTCAAGAAGGATTGTTTCTTTGGTCTGCCATCAATACCCCATCTGAGGTGAATAGTTCCCATTTACCAGGAAAAAAAAATCACATAATAAACCCCATTGGGTATAACAATTACCCCAACTCTCTGCTATGGTTTAGATGTTGAATGTCCCTCAAAAGCCAAGGATTGGTCTGTGTATTGTTGCCGCAGGAAGTTTGTGAAACCTTTGAAAGGCTTGTGTCATTGGAAATGTGCCATGGAAGAAGATTGTGGAACTCCACTCACTTCCTCATTTTTGACTTCCTGTCTGTGGAGTGATCAATCCCATTGGCTCAAAGCAACAAGACCAACAGATCACGATCTGGAATCCTCAAAATTGTTAGCCAAAATAAATCATTTCTAAAGATATTATCTATGGTATTTTGTTATATTAGCAGAGAGTTAATTAACACAAACTAACATCATAGATTATTTTTGTCTGCTTTTTAAATGTAAACAAATGCAAATGAGAGATATCAACAAGACCTGCCTCTCCCTGTTGCACTGAGGAAGGAGTTAACATTTTTAGAATACTGCTAAGTATTCTGAAATCTGTTAATAGTCAGTACTTATTTTAAGCACCCCACTCCTTTTCTTTTTGGTTGGTATATATTCATTTACATAGTGATGTATAGCCTTCTATATACAAATGACAAAGGGACTGAGTAAGAAATATGGAAAACAACACCTTCCACAATAGCCTCAAAGGAATACAAAATATCTTGGAGTAACTATAACAAAGCAAGTGAAAGACTTATATGATAAAAACTTTAGGACGTTAAAGAAAGAATGTAAGGAGATATCAGAATATGGAAAGACCTCCCATGTTCATGGATTGACTAATATAGTAAAAAAATAATAATCAGATAAATATAGTAAAAATAGCCATCCTACCAAAAGCACCTTCAGATTCAATGCAATCACCATCAAAATTTCAACACAATTCTTCACAGAATTTGGAAGGACAATTTTCAGCTTCATATGTAAACAAAAACAAGATACCTAAAATGGTCCTGAATAACAAAAGAACTGCTGCAGGTATCACCATCCCTGATCTCAAGTTGTACTACATAGCCACAGTTTAAAAAAAAAAAAAACAAAAACAAAAAAAAACAACCGTGAAACTAGCACAAAAACAGTCATGTTGACCAAGGGAATAGAATTGAAGACCCCGACATAAATCCACACACATATGGAAACCTTATTTTTTAATAAAGAAGCCAGAAATACACATTGTAAAAAAAGAAAGCATCTTCAATAAATGGTGCTGGTCAAATTGAATGGCTTCGGGTAAAAGAATGCAAATGGAGCCATACTTATTATCCTGCACAAAACTCATATTGAAATGGATCAAAGACCTCAACATAAGACCAGACACACTGGACCTGACAGAAAAGAGAGTGAGGAATAGTCTTGAGCTCATTGGCACAGGAAAAGATTTTCTAAACAGACCGCTGATAGCATAGGCAGTAAGAACAGCAACTAATAAGTGGGACTTCATGAAACTGAAAAACTTCTGTACAGCAAAGGACACCATCATTCAGACAAATCAAACTACAGAATGGGAAAAAGATTAAGGTGTTTTTTGTTTTTTACCAACTACATATCCAATAGAGGGCTAATATCCAAAATATATAAAGAACTCAAAAAACTGGACATCAAGAAAACAAAAAATTACTTGAAAATGGGGTAGAGATATAAACATAAAATTTCCAATAGAGGAAACTCAAATGCCTTGGAAACACTTGCAGAAATGTTCAACACCCTTAGTCATCAGGGAAATGCAAATCAAAACTACTTTGAAATTTAATCTTATACTAATCAGAATGGCTAAGATCATCAAAACGACAGTTCATTTCAACCTGGTGAGGATATAGAGTAAGGAGATTTTCTTTCATTGATGGTGGGAGTGCAAACTTGTGGAACAATTATGGAAATCAGGATGGTGCTTCCTCAGGAAACTAGGAACCGATCTATCTCAAGACCTACCTATACCACTTTTGGGCATATACCCAAAGGACACTCCATCCTATCACAAGGACACTTACTCGATCATGTTCATTGCTACTCCATTTATAATAGCCAGAAATTGGAAATAACCTAAATGTCTACCAATGGATGAATGAGTGAAGAAAATGTGGTACATTTATACAATAGAAACTCTGGCCACTGGTCATTGGAAGAGTTTCCAGAATCTGGTAGGGTCAAGAGCTGAAACACTACCCTAGCAAGGCCTAGATATCCTGACAGTATAAGCCTCGAATTTGTAATCTTTGTTGTTGTAAGGGTGAGCACCCAAGCACCTGAGACTTTTGATACTAGAAGGCAATACTTGCTGCTATCTGTTACTGCCCACTGCTGCTAGAATATGAAGAATACAACAGCAGCAAATGCTGGGGTTTCTGTTGATTAAAGCCCAGAATGATAAGCTCCAACCTGAGTTTCTACAGCCATCAGTCTCTGGCTTCTAAAGGCTGTATTAAAAGTTTTATAACAGTGCTCTGTAAGAGCCCTAAAGCAGAAACTATCCAATGTCCATTAGTCCATTAACAATAGACTTCAGTAATTAGTTTGAGGTATAATATACAGTGATTATCATGGATGGCTAAACTGCAACTGCATGCTATAGCACACATGACTCACAAATGTCTCATTAAACATGGAGGAGATGTAAGTTGTGTGTATGTGTGTGTGTGTGTGTGTGTGTGTGTGTATACACATAAATATATGTTTGTTGTTTATGCTACAATATCTACTACATGTGACTCTACTTGTTTAAGCTAAAATAAAAGAAGAGATATACAAACGCTGATACTTTCATTAATAGAATAGTTATAATTAAATTATCAGATTTGCATTAAATAAATTACAGTTTATTAATTACCTTTTCTAACATTAATAAGGCTAAACTATTATCTGTCTACTCTCTAGCATAGACACACTCATTTCAGCTACTGATAACATCATAGAATTCTAACTAAAAATTCCCAGGAGTTAGTTACCCAAACTGCTTGAGTTTCTTTTCTCTCCTTGACAATTACCCCAGCCTCGGTTATCATACAAAAACACTGCTGACATCTGCCCCATAATCTCCAAAACTCTCCAGGTTTCATCTTTAATTTCCCTTCAAACCCTGCCCCCTTCTCAGACAACTGCCTCTGTTTTTTTCAAATTGGTTTTTCTCCAGCATCCAGCCCCCCTTGAGAGATGATCTTTTATTTCATCTTCTTCTAGATCACTGACATCCTGCTTTACTTTAACCAATCTGTTGGCTATTCCCCGTCTTCCCCTCTAGATGTGGGCTACCCACATCATTCCTAAACTTCATCCCCATCACCAGATTCTCAGCCTGGCTCAGAGCTAGGATCTCAGCTGTTTGATGAGATGGATGGTAGAGACTGCACTGCTCGGTGCGGACAAGTTATCAACATACTTATTCAGGACCACTTCACAACTGCGTAGAGAAACAGCAACAATAATGAAACACATCCTTGTAGTTACAAAAGAGGGAAAGCAGTGACTATACCTAGAAAACCAACCAGATTCATGTGAATACAATGGAGTCTAAGTCAAAATAGTAATTGTAGGAAACAGTGCTTCGAGTTTGTGCTTAGTAGTTGTTACTGTTTGTTCCTCCAGACACACTTGATTGATGTCTAATGGAACAAGAGGATGCTGAGATAGTGGCCCCTGAGTCATAAGTTGAGGCTAATTTAATCCAAATGGGAAGTAATGTGCTGTGATGGAAAACAGCACAGGGGAGGAATTTACAACAAATACCCTCGCAATGCATAAAAAGAGGTTAGAGGAAGGCAAGGAGACAGAAATCCATGTATTGCCCCATTTCCAGCACACTCGCTTGAGGGAATAAGTCAGTGGAAATACTCTTGAGCATTGGAAAGAAGCAGCAGGACTTGATGGACGTGACACAAATGTGGCAAAGTGAGGAAACAAGATAAAAATGGCCTCCATGTGTACTTTATTCACTACTGGTAGCCACAAAAATGTTGGTAAAAATGATAGAAGGGAGCAAAGTTCTATTTTCAGTAATAGTTAAATGATGATATCCTTCAGAGAGGAAAATTCTGGTCTGAAGATAAAATGAAAAGCTTCCATTAACAAAATTAAATCTGGAAGTCTGTGCTATATGAGGTATGACTGTTCAAGTGTATTTCATGATTTACTTTTTATTAATTTTATAAACTTTCTCATAGAATGTTCACATAAATAAAAACACCACACAAACTTTAAATGAGTATCTAGAATAATACTCTTCCATGGAGCCCAAACTTCAGGGTATGTTCATAATCCCCTTTTTAATTCCATAACTACCTTCTGAAATATTCCCATAAGATGTTTTTGTAAACAAATAACAAAAAGGAGCCATTAGTATTTATGCTTAATCAACAGAAAGGGAAATCACTTAAATAGAATGGATAAAAAATAGGATCATTTCTTCTAATATGTATTCCAAATGTTTTAAATGATGTTAAGGGATTGTTAAGCATGGCAATCGGCCTTTAAGTAGCCTAATTCACTGTGGCTTCTTTATGTATGGTTATCCTAACTTGCCGGGAAAAGGCAAACATTTTACATTTACCCAGGTTGTGAAGCCTCTGTACACTGACCCTCATCTGTGTATTTTCCAGCTTTTCTGTGTGGAACTGTTCTGAAGAAGCTAAGCATATAATGAACTTTGCTTCATCTAACTAAAAGAAATGGCATAATAATAATTTTATCTTTGCACATAACATTGGCTTTTATATATATCTTTTATTTTTGACAGGACAGATGCCCTATTGTTTTCATTGCCTTATCTGCCATCATGAACTATAGGTCAAGTCTCAGACCCTTGCACAGAGATCAAAGAACCAAAATTCTCTTTTGTATGCCTACTGGCACTTAAGTTCATGGTTGCTTTAGGATGAGTATCAATGTCTGATAGATTTAATATTCATAGTGGGAAACTCATAACAGTGTTCTCTAATGTACACAGGTATGCTATGGTTTAGTCTTGGTTCCAGTGTCCTCAGATGTCATATAAAGATTTCACCCCACTTGAGGGGGAATCACAGTAGTCCAGGAGAGACATAATAGACCTGGGCAGCTTTACACCTGGAT
>CABHPR010148208.1:0-16630 GCA_902168415.1 Peromyscus melanophrys | reverse complement strand
ACACACACACACACACACGTACACACACACACACACATATACACACAAAGTTTAAAATTATTCTCCTAGAAGCCTTGTAGTACACACTGGAAAGATCCCAGAGGACTAAGATTTAAGGAGCCTAATGTAGTACTTCTCAAATTATCTTGTAGGGGAAAAAACTGGATTTAGGGGAAAACTGTTTATTTTACTTGGTTTGGTTTCTTGGATTGGTGTGGACATTAATCTTGGTTGTCAACTTGACTACATTGGAATTAACTGGGATCCAAGATACTGAACACTCCTATGAGGGATTTTCTTAATCACATTGTTTGAAACAGAAAGACCCACCTAAATCTGGGTAGTACCTTCCGTGGAAACCCAGATAGAAGAACAAAGAAGAGGGAATCTTGGCTTTGTACCTGCTTGCCCTCATCTCACTGACAAGTTTGTCTGTTCTGTTGCTGAAGCCAGTATTAAATCCAACTTCTTCAGGATTCCAAAGTAGAGTGAAGGCCAACAGCTCTCCAGGAGTCCTCCAGGACTCCAGAGCCACATTGAGACTGCAGAGACATCCAGTCCTGCAGGCTGAACAATTAGGGGGTTCTCAGCCTTTCCAACATGAGGCAGCCATTGTTGAAGTACCCAGACTACACTGTGAGTCAGCCTAATAAATCCGCTTTTAATACATATTAATAAATATCTATTCATTCTATCAATTCTGTTGCTTTAGAGATCTCTGATTAATACTCTTGGTTTTCCTTTATGTGTGCTAATCCATCGTAGACCAGCACTTATAAACTACTTGGCATTGAATTAACAAAACAGATTACACACTTAAATACCACAGTAAAACCAAATCCAGTCATCATTTTCTACGTTATCAGTTTCTAGAGTCATCACCATCTAGTTACAGTATTATGAACACTCTAGAATACCACTATTCAAGTCCAAAACTCTATTGTTAATGGATCCCAGCATTGCTCAAAGGAAGGAGGACCAACCAGCCCACTAAAAGAAGTCTGCTGTGGGGTTTTCCTATATCATAACATTTCTATACCATTCCTCAGTACCATGAAAATAATAAGGTCAACAAGATGTTTGCCTTATGTTTGTTCAACCAAGATCTATAAAATTCATTTTTTTCTAACTTTTCTCAAATTTTTAAGATTTAGTACTCTTCCCAAACATGGCATTTTCTACTGCATTTGTACCTCAAATCAGCCATTGCTTTATTCATCTGGAGATGAATCCAAGTCATTGTTCCTAGTGAAGCAAAACCAGTTCAGAAAATCAACAGTTTAAAATGCTTCAACCACTGTTTAAAGATTTCCTGGTATAGTAAATAGAGTGTAGGGACCCTGCAGCTGTCCCACATCAACTACAAAAGAGAAAACCCACACTTAGACATATGTGAAAATATTCACTTTGTGTAGCCCATCAATGACAAGCGTTTATCGAGTCTATGTAAACATCTGTCATTTTCTTTAGCTTCAACACTATGAAGACGTTCAAAACAGCTACATAGTTTTCATCCAGAGTCAACTCTCCCTTCTTGTAAGCCAGATCAAAAGAAGAAACAATGCTAGATGCTTCCATTTCTCCTCTCCCCTCCTTCTCCCACTTCCCCCAGCTACTTACACTGTTCCTTGAAGGTAGGTACCTGAAGAGGAGCTGAATCACTGGGCATATCGACAGCTCCAGGAGAAGCACTTCAGCTCTGCCCAGTGGGCTAAGACCACCTGCAAGCTTGAGTACAGGAAAGCACCATCAAGCGAGAGCTGGAGAGCAGGCTTGTCCATATCCCACTGACCCCCTGAGCTGTGTAAGACTCAAAAGGGCAGCAATGCAGAGTCATAGCGAGCTCAACCAACACGACCCGGCAACACACGAGACGTGCCCTGTCCTTCCAAAATCTGTGAGTAGCCAACTAAATTTCAACTTGCAATCATCCTGAGAGCTCTTTGCCTAACCTAACTCATAGTAAAACTTATACTTTGCGCTACGTGACATTCAAAACACTCATGATTAAAAGGCCATGCTATGATTCAATCAAGTAGAAATATTTCAGATAAAGTAAGCAACATAGAAGATTGGTTAAATATATTTTTGTAGAATCATAATAATAGATACATGCACTTGTTTATTAAAAGAATGTTTCTAGTGATCTGTCTGCTAGTAAGTTATGTACTGCCAAGTAAAAAATTCATCACAAAATCTTACAAATAGATTTTCTCCCATGTTATATGAAACACACAGCAAAAACCTCTACATGAGTACAGTCATTTCTCAATATCTGGAGGAGAAATGATTCGACACACATGAGTATCAAAGTCTATGGATGCTCAAACCTTTTCTATAAAATAATGAAGCCCCTAAACTAAGCACATCCTGATCATATACTTCAAATCAAACCCATATTATTCAGCACCTAATACATTTCAAGTGCTCTGTCCATTGTCATGACACTGTGCAGTTTAGAAATAATGATGGTGAAAATTGTACATGTTCAGTACACATACAGTTTTAAAAATATTCTTGCTCATAATTCCTTGAATTAAAGGCAAAGTATCTGAATACAGAGGCCCACGTGTATTTATCACCAGTAATTTTCTCCGTAAATAAAACTATAAGTTACTTTTACTTATTTCTCCATGCTGTTCATACAGAAGTTCAAAAATGAGCATATATTGGTTATGAGCATGAATTAGTTATAAGAAGTGTTGTAAGTTATAGACACAAAAACTACTGTGCAAACTATTAAAATATGTTTTATCAGCAGACTCTTCCTAAATCTCATTATATGCATTTCCTATGCTCTTCCTCTGAGAAACTCAAGATGTCTTCCTGGTTTTCCATATAACAGTACAAATGTACTTATTTCGTTGTCATAAAATGCAACAGTGCACATTTGCTGTTATCTGAGAAGTCTGATACTAATTATATATCTTACAATAAAATAGTCAGACTACAGTAAAGAGACAAACATCTTTTCAGCATTTTTTCAGAAAAAAAATCATATTCCTTTAAAAGCTACAGTATACAGGGCAAGTGAAGCACGGGACTTGCAGGGAAAACCATTTCAGATGGCGTTGTTAGATGACACTAGCCATTCACTTATTTCAGTTGTCAGGAACATCATAGCATCTGAAAGCTGTGGATACTGCTCTATCATTCCAAAGGACTAAAATAATTGGGAATTAATTTCCAAGCTCATGAAATTTGAAGAAACACAAGCTTACATCATCCCAGAAACACATATACTTGTGCGGCTGCCCTTTGCTTTTCCCATTACAAGCAACGAAACTCTCCAGGAAAATTTTAAAAGTTTACAAATAACTGGCAATTGGGGAAACTTTTCATTGCATAACTTCATACAAAGCAAATTAATGAGGAAAGACTCATAATAAATTACTATATTGAGTTAGGTATAAACTCGAGGAGATTACATTAAAATCTCATTTCATTCTATTAAAAATTCAATAAAACAGTGCCAATTAAATGAGGCAATTGGTAAGAACAAAGAGAGTTCCTTGATGTTCCATGTCTTCTCCCTCATTATGAGGTTTCATTTTTAACAGCTGGTTGACAGAGATTCTCGCCCTCCCCCCACACACACACACAGCAGTACTAGAATCATGAGTCAGCTTTGCAATCAACTTGAGAAAAAAAATAATAGCCCTCAAATTGCCATTTAGCACATCTGTCTGTCCAGGTAATTGAATTCCTTCTTGAAAATACATCACTGGAGACATATTAGAAATAACAGGAGAGAGAATGTCATTAGTAGATAGAAACACTAAAAATATAGACTAAGGAACCACGTGCAGCATAAAAGAAAACAATGTAGAGAGCTGCTACTAGCTGAAATTCCGTCTGCATCTCACCTTGGTAATTAGTCCCCAAAGACGATTTCATTCTCATATTTTATTTTTCCACCATAGGCTACAGTTTAAAGAGATGTAGAGCTCTTCCTGGGCCTGCTGACTTTAAGTGTCATAGCCCAGGGCTTAGTCTATTGAAAACAGCCTGGTAATGAACCTACACACATTTTCAAAGAGTCCACCCACCTAGTCTCAGCTAGCTTAGCTCATTACCAAAGTTCATAATCATTCTGCTTATGGACACAGAGCCTACCAGCACTCAGTGTGTCAGGAGAAGCAGTATCTCGTTCCTAATATCTAAGCAGCCCAGGAGCAGGTGTCAGGCAAGCTACCTCCTGTTTGCACCCCCACTGACACATTGGGCTTAGGGATCTGAGCAGCCTTGATCAGGCAGGCACTGGACTTAAGAGTATGTTTTCCCCAACCCTTCATAACTCCAGGACCTTTGAGATCCCATTTCTAATCCTAAATGTGTGTTTATTTTAATGGCTGTTTTAATTAGCCAAGTTTCTGAAATTCAGCCAGTAAAATTGTAAACAGATCCTGGAATATTTTGTAATATAGCTGTACTTGCTGATGTGCATATATAGAGTAGCTATGGAACAGATACCTGTTATACCAATAAATGGTTAATTAATAAATACCTTTTGAGCTCACTTCAAGCTCACACTTGAAGATGGTTCTGTCCTCTTCCCATGCAGAAGCTGTTTGGAAAAGTCTGGACACATTTTGGGTCGCCACTGATTCCCTGTGGGTAGAGGCCAGAAATGTGGTTAAAAGGTCCTATAATACAAAGAAAACCCCCTAATGATCAAAAGGTTATCCAAATAAAAATGTCAGTGATGTCATGTGGAGTGAGCAGGCCTGTCACAGCAACAGAAGGAAGACACTAACCCATGACAGAGGACACAGACACATTGATGACCCGGAATAGTCTTCAAGGAATTCATCATCCTATCTCAACATCTGTGGAGCAGGAAGGCGTGAACACAAGGAGGAAACACTGGCTATTCCAGGACTTCTGCAGATCACAGAGATGAGAGAGCACATTGGTGAAAACATCACTTCCTACTCTGACCTCAACACTCACACCCCTGCTGTTTGCAGCTGTGACAGGGAAACCGTGGGCTGAAGCTGAAACTCAAACCCCAGCTGTTTCACAAGTCCAATGATTATAGAAATACCTGGCTCACGTTAACAGCTACAACCATTTCCTCCTAAGCATCAGAAGACCATGCTCTCTCATCCTTATGAGATCAAATAAAATACAGTTAGAAGAAATGTCTCTGTGGCAAGGGAAAAGGCTCAGCCTCTAGTGTCTAGAGGCACTTGCTGCTAAGCCCAACAATCTGAGTTCAATCCCCTGGGTCCATGCCATACAAGGAGAGACCACCTCCTGTAGTTTGCCCTCTGCTCTTCACACATGAGCCACAAGTCATGCAACATAAACACACACACACACACACACACACACACACACACACACACACACATACACACACACACACACACACACACAAATTGTAAATTTTAAATGGTATAAAAAGAAATAAGTCCTGGTATAATAGAAAAGTTAAGTGCATTATAACGTGGTGATAGTTGGTGGCAACATACTGTATATACCAAAAGACAATTCCAAATGAAAGATTTTTTTTAATGTTTTCACCATAAGAAAATAATAAATGTTTGAGGAGATAAATTTGTTTATCCAGAATCAAATATTATATGAGATATATATATATATGTATTGAAATATCACAAGGAACCCTGTAAATATAGACCATTGGTAGATATCAACTAGCAATAAACAAAAATAAATACATAATAATATGAAGAGCTTTTGAATTATACAAGTACCTCTCTACCACCTCTGCCTGCTACATAAAACAAACAAAATGTCTTTTTCTCTCCAAATTCACCAACTTATACTTATTTATTAACTTAAAATAATACATACATGCTTTCCAAGAACTTGGGTCTCAGCGTTGGCAAATATTCTGTACAGGAAATTGGCAGGGGATGGGGGAATTAAAGATGATTCAGTGCTTTCTCATCATTCCCAATGTCATGCACTCCATCAGGCCAAATGACAAATGGTATCACTTGGCTCTATAGAATTCTGTACCATAAAGTATTGAGTGGTTCTCACCAGCATCCCTCCTAGGTTCTGACCCTTCTCCTCAGTCTCTAACAAAAGTAAAATATCCATAGGACATGCCCGAGTGGGCCCAGGCATCAGAAGATGTGATGTAGAAGCCAATGGAGGCTTCTTGTGTGTTCTTTCTTGCAAGTCTATTTATGTGTTAGCAGGTAATGGAGAGATTTGAAGGAAACCATCAATCAAATAGACCATGACTGGTGTAATAGCAGACTAGAGGAAAAACTACTTGATATTAAAGGGATACAATTAGCTCTTTGTCCATGTTCAGATCACAACAAAATATTAAGTAGGTAGAACCAATTCCAGACCTAGCTGATGTCATACACTTTTTCTAGTGAAATGCAAGAACATCTGATAGAGGGAGGTGGTTGTGTGGACCACACCATTTTTTCATAGCATCAGCAGCCTTCGGACTAGAGGCTTTTTTTTTTTTTTACAGGAGAGAATGTATTGTGTTGTGTTTTGTTTTTAATTTTCTTTTCTGTGTTTATTATTCATTTATTTGTGTATGTGTGTGTAAGCATGCACACACTACAATATGTGTGTAGAGGTCACAGGCTGACTTATGGGACTCAGTTCTCTCAACCCACCATGAGGGTTCCAGGGATCAATCTCAGCAGCCTCAAGATGTCCTATATTTTTATGTAGCATCCTATAGAGATAATTAGAAACCCACATTTTTAATGGTTCTTGGAGAATGTGTGACACAGAAGCATACATGTGTACAACAAGGAAGGCCTATGAGACTAGAATAATCTCTTTATGAACTGGAAGAGGAAACTCATACCCCTGATGTGAAGCAGGATGTTGCTGCATTCCACAACTTCTTCCTCTATCTCCATTATCCCAGTTCCCTCTCTCCTGCTGTACTATCTTTTCCTTTTTCTTCTCTCAATTTATTTCTAACAATATCCCTCCCATCCGACATCAGCCTGCTGTGAACTCTCAGGCACCTGGAATGGCAGTTTGACTCAAGGTAGAGCTTGTTGCAACAGGGCTGCAAGTCTTCTGATGAGAAGAAAGAAAAGTAGAGTTATTGTATACACAAAATAATTCATTATTCAAATATCCAAAAATTTTGACTGCGTCTTTAGTATCCACCAAATAATGATGAGGAGACAAAGATAAATTATATATGACCCAGAATGAAGTGATTCTGTCCTGTTGCTGAAAAGCATGGAAAGGACTGGGTTAATATGAAATAGAGTTAGCCGGGCATGGTGACTCACACCAACAATCCAGCACTTGGGAGGCTGAGCAAAGATGATTGCCCTGGATTCAAGTCCAGTGGGCTACACAGTAAGAATCTATTTTGTTTTGTATTTTAAAATAAGTGCAGACAAAATAGAAGAGTATCTTAGTTAGGGTTTCTATTGCTGTGATCAAATGCAACTTGGGGAGGAAAGGGTTTCTTTGGCTTAGACTTCTACATCACTGTTCATCACCAGTGGCAGTCAGGGCAGGATCCTGGAAGCAGGAGCTGATGCAGGGGTCATGGAGGGGTGCTGCTTACTGTCTTGCTCCTCATGGCTTGCTCAGCCTGCTTTCTTATAGCACGGAGGATCACCAGCCCAAGGGTGTGGCACTGCCCTCAATGGGCTGGGCTCTCCAGCATCAATCGCTAAGAAAATGTCCTGCAGATTTGCCTACAAACTGATCTTATAGAGGTAATTTCTCAGTTGGGGTTCCTTCCTCTCGGGTAACTCTAGTTTCTGTCACGTTGATATAAAAGTAGCCAGCACATGAAGTATTTTATGACTTTTGAGAATCTGTCATAGAGAGGGAAGAATGTCATCTATGCTACAAGCCAGCATTAAAATAAACTAAGGGATGAGATCATTACCAGTTAAGAAATTAAAGGACTCCAGAGTTACTGAATCATGAGGCTGCAGACTCAATGTGCAGAAGAAGAAAGGCAACCTCTTTGGGTCAAGAAACAACCTTGATAGAATGATGGAGTCAATGGTTTGTTAAAACCACCATTCTCAGAACAATATTTGCAAATACAAAAAATAGAGTATATAGGATTAAAATAAAAACCAATTCTCTGAAAGCATAGCTCTATCCAGGGGCCCATCAGCAGTCTGTGAATCCTAGGTAAACTACCCTTGCCTGAAGTGTAAGGCTGAATCATGAGAGTAAACTTCTAGGCCAAAGAGTAAAATGGTGGACCAGCAGTTCAGAAGTCACTACTGTTACCACCCGATTCATACAATGGGGAGATAGCCCAATGACAAGATAGCAGATGGTCTCTTGGGCTATAATGGAACTAAGCAAAATAAAGGTAAAAAAGAAAAAAAAACCTGAAAAGACCTAAGACACAGACATGAGAAGTGGCATTTGCTAGACCAGGTCATTCTGTTATCCTGAATATGCAATCAGCATGAGCTATGTGCCTATTTTGTTCAGTCATCCATCTTCCTCCTTGTAGCATGAATCTTAAAAGTTCTTATTAATAAAATCAAACCTGAGCCAATTATTGGGGTGAAATGCTGGATGGTCAGAGAGACAGAACAAGCCACAGCTAACCTCACCTGGCCAACTTCTCAGCTGATCTTGTTTCCTCAGACTGGAAGCCTCTGTGTCCTCATATCCGAATGGCTCTCAGCTGAACTGCTTCTCAAAAGCCTGAAAGCTTAACCAGGCCAAAAGCTTCTTGTTCCTAGTCCTCACGCCTTATATATCTTTCTGCCTTCTACCACCACTCCCTGGGATTAAAGGCCTGTGTCACCTTGCCTGGCTGTTTTCCAATGTGGCCTTGAACTCACAGAGATCCCAGATGGATTTCTGCCCCTGGAATGCTAGGATTAAAAAGGTGTGAGTGCCACCATTTTCTAGCCTTTGTATCTAGTGGCTATAGTGGCTGTTCTGTCTCTGACCCCAGATAAGTTTATTAGGGTGCACATTATTTTGGGAACACAATACCACACACCTCCTTTACTTCTTTGCCTCCTTCAGTCTTCCTGAAATAAAACTTTACCGTCCATTGGTCAGACTCTTGCCACGAGGACAAAACACCAGAAAGAGGCAACTTAGGGAGGGAAGATACATTTCCTTAGGTTCAGGATTTTGGAGACTTGAGTCCCAGTCCACAGCCACTGACCCTGCTTATCCTGAGTCCACAGAGAAGAAAAACACCATGGGGCAGAGGCTATTTACCTCACAGTGGATGAGAAGCAGAAAGAGAGAAGGGGGACCAGGGCTGGGATAGAAACTTGAAAGTGTGGGATGACCCACATCCTCTAGCTAGTAGGTTCCACCTCCCCAAGTTTCTAAGGCATCCCAAAGAGAGTACCACCAGCTTGAGAACCAAGCATCCATCGCCTGAGCCTAGGGACATTTCCTATTCAAATCTTAGCAAATGACTAGCTCACCCATCAGTTTCTGCTGCTGGTTACTTGCTACTTAGTGGTCCAGACTCTATTAGGTGTTAGATTGGAAGAAGTTCAAATGTCCCAGGTCCCTCCACATGTGACAAGGAAAGCTGGCTATCTCATTAACTGGGTCTGCAAGTAAGGGGGGGGGCATCATAATTATCTTTGGAGTGGCTAATTCTCCACTGCATATGCACAGATTCCAGACCCAGAGACCATTTCTGTTGATGTCTCAGAGGAAGATGTGATGGCTCTGGGAAGCTAAAACGGTGTCTGTCTTATGAGAAGTTGAGTTTCTAGGAGGGGAAAAAAAAGAACCCTCAGAGTTCTGAAGAAGTTCAATGGGGACTGTATTGCTAATGGACAGTAAACATCAACAGGAACTAACGAAGGGTGAGAATATGGCCTTTTCCCAGATGCTCCACTTGGAATAAACTACATGTGGCCCAATGTTTCCCACAGTCACTTAAAATTAACTGCAATTAAAAAAGCCAGTTTGCTTTAAGCGATGGAGTAAGATCACTCAAAAGCACTACCTTGCCTAAAGGACCTTCCACCTTGGTTCCTGGCTCACAGCAATATGGGAACCTTGATCACCACAGTTTTTCTTTTTAACCTATAGTAACAGTGTATTAATTATAAGTGATATTTTCTTGATAGAGACCACACAGATCTCTCACTTCTTATTCTGCATGAGAGTAATTTATCAGCCGGCACGTACTGAGAGGCAAATAGTGTTTCTAAAAACTATGACAGATTCTTTTCCAAATGTGTCTATGAAAGCTACCTTCCCTGGCATCATTCTTGGATACCTGTAGGGGAAAAAAATGCAAGTCACAAAGTACATTCAGTTTGGCAAGCTGCAATCTGAACAGGGGCTTCAAAGGGAAATCGTTCAGCCAATATGCAAATGGACAGTCAACATAACGTAAGTTTATGGAGTTGGAGTAGTGGCAGTGAAATGTGACCTAAGCTTTTCAGCTGTACCTGGGGGAAGAGAATCTAAAGTGTCTACAGAAAACTACAAATAATACATGTGTGTTTACTGTCTAACTGAATGAACGGGCATATGGACCAGCAATTCTGCTAGAAGTCATTGGAAGCGCCACCTCCCTCATGTGTTAGTACAGCCATCACATTCAAACTTCGTGGTGAAGCTACTGTGTGCTGATGAGGTATGATGGGTCACTCAAGGTATGAATATTCTTGGTGACTTTATGATAATTCCATGTGCCTCACAGAAAAAAAACACATTCGGGTCTGGAGAGGTGGCTCAGCAGTTAAAAGCGTTGTGGTGGTTTGAATGAAAATGGCCCTATAGGTCAATAGGGAAAGGCACTATTAGGAGGTGTGGCCTTGTTGGAGTAGGTTGGAGGAAGTGTGTCACTGGGGGTGTGCTTTGAGGTCTCAGATGTTCATGCCAGGCCCAGTGTCTCACTCTCTTCCTGCTGCCTGACAATCTGGAGGTAGAACTCTCAGTTACCTCTCCAGCACCATGTCTGCCTGTGTGCTGTCATGCTTCCTGCTATGATGATAATAGACTAAGCCTCTGAACTAGTTTATAGTTCAGCCCCAGTAGAATGTTTCCTTATAAGACTTACCATGATCATGGTGTTTCTTCACAACAAAAGAAAACCCTAGGGACTGGAGAGATGGCTCAGTGGTTAAGAGCACTGGCTGCTCTTCCAGAGGACCTAGGTTCACTTCCCAGCACCCACATGGTGGCTCACAACTGTCTATAACTCCTGTTCCAGGGGATATGATGCCCTCATACAGACATACATGCAGGCAAAAGCACCAATGTACATAAAATAAAAATAAATAAATAAATAAATGTTGAAAGAAAGAAAGGAAGAAAGGAAGGAAGGAAGGAAGGGAGGGAGGAAGGAAGGAAAGAAGGAAGGAAGGAAGAGAGGAAGAGAGAAAGAAAGAAACCCTAACTAAGACAACTGTGTACTACTCTTGCAGAGGACCCAAGTTTGGTTCCCAACACCCATGTTAGATTGCTCACAACCAACTGTAACTCTATCTCTAGGTCATCTGATACCCTCTTCTGGCCACTGTGGGCCTGGCATTTATGCATGCAAGTGCACATTTAGACACAAATTTAAAATAAAAATCAATCAATCAATCAATCAATAAGAAAGGAAGGAAAAACACATTCATAAAGATGAGCTGCACTGTGAAAGGTAAACAAAACCATGTTTCAGTAGACATAGTGAGTCTTCCATCCACCACATCCACCCACTTACATCCACTTACATCTACTACATTGAAGTTCATTGCTAAAAAGATAGCTCAGCCATTAATAATGCATACTGCTCTTTCAGAGGACCCAAGTTCAGTACCCAGTCAGGATGCTCACAACTACCCAATACTCCAGCTTGAGGGGACCCAGCACTTTCTTCTGGTCCCTAAAGGTACCTGCAGTCTCATACACACAGCCTACACACACACACACACACACACACACACACACACACACACACACACACACGGACATAATTTAAATAATAAATAAATAAATAAGTACAGCATCTTTTTTTATTTGTTTTTTTTTTTTTAATGCCGAATGCCGTTTATTGAAGGAAGGAGGAGGTCTTATATACAGGCTTACAGCACAATGGGAGAACCCTGGAGGGCAGAAGTTCACAACTGATGTTTTACAATCTTGCATCTGTTAACGCCCATTATGCAGGATATACAGACAAGGAACTTCCCTTAAGCATTCAGGAGGGTGGAACCCAGCAGGGAATTAGCATAGGGAGGATATCAAGGTCAAGGTCAGCAAGCAAGGCAACAGTTACCCAAAACGGGGGCTAGGGCCCTACAGGTCCCCCTTTTACTAAAAAATGAGCTTCTGACTTAGGTTGTGTGGGACGTCAGCAGGTCACCTTACCTGTCATGGAGACGCCTGCCCAGGCCACACAGGCGCTCTCTCTTAGGTTGATGGGCACCCCCCAGGCATTACCCATCTCTGAATACTCATTATCATACAGGCTCAGTCGTGTGTGAGCAGCAGAGTTAACTGCTGCCAAAGATCTCAAAGTGGCACTGGGCTTGCAGTTTGTGTGTTCAACACATAGAAGACCAACAGAAGTCCTAACCCACCCATAGCCAGTAGGCTAAAGACAACTAAGCCATTCCCTTCCTTAACGAGCCTTACTGCAAATTGGAGTCCTTGTAAGATGGTATCCCAAAAGCAAGTGGAACTTGAGTTTATAAATTTATAATTTACAAACTTATCAACAATTCAGCCTGTGATTTAACATTCAAGAATCAGAACTGAACAGATATAGTTGATAAGTAGCTTTGCCATACACTCAACTTTAGTAAAGTATTCCTGTTCAGACAGGTGCTTCTGGCTTTGGACTTGAGGCACTCTTCTTGCTGATAGTGAAGGAAGAGAAACATTGTGATGTACATACACTAGGAACTTGAAAGACAAAACATTGAAACTTTTCTATTTTAAGGAAAATCTTCATCTTCTGACAATCTGGCCAATACACCAGGCTTGTTAAAATTTTCTTCCTGAACAGAATTCAAACTGAATTAAAGCAGCATTTAATTTATACAATACTTTATTGAATAGTTAAATTGAAATTGTTGCAATGATCATGAAGTACATTTACACATTCTGAATATAAACATATACTAAATAAGATGAATCTCCAGTAGAGATGAATGAGACACTATGGAAGGAAATGTACATGACTTTTAAAAACTCATAGTCCCTAAACTACGAGAACATTTAAATCTGATGCTGTGTAGTAATATATATGAGCATATATATGTGTGTGTGTGTGTGTGTGTGTGCATATATATAATTTAAAAATAGATTTAATACCAATCACACAAACACATGCTTAAGGTTGTACATATTTTCCTTTTTCCTCATTTTTGTTTCCTTCATTTGTCTTTGAGTAAATTTTTTTCTGCATTTCTGAAACATCTTTTATCCTGTAATACTTGCATCAGCCTTTAGTATTTATAAAAGTAACTCTATCTTTTTAATATTAAACATCCTTTTAATAATCTAATTGGATCATTCATCATTTTCTTTCCATAAGCCACTTAAGCAAAATTGGTCAATAAAATGTATAGACAAAAATAATACTTTTCTTCAGTCACCCATGCTGGATCCAACAGTGCATGAATAAATGCACGGTGGCCAGGAGTGTCCAAATACTGCCTCTTATAACCATTCTTAGTTACTGCCCTAATGAGGGTGTTTGGCAGCATTTGCAATAAATGTTAAGGTTATTTACTCTGTCAGTTTGCAAATCAAAAAGAATGAATGCATTAGACATGATTTTGAAGGTCGAGAACTTTTTTAAAATGATATTTGGAATTATTAAGGAATTTCAAGGGCATTAATCATGAAAATAAAACCATTAGGGCTTCTAAACAAATGGAGCCAATATTGGAAGATTGTGTGTGTGTGAGACAGTTTCTCCCTCTCTCACAGACACTAAAATTGAAAACATACCACCGGCAGAATGTGACACTGCAGTCAGATATTCAAAGTCCAAATCTTGCTTGCCTTGATTATTTGTGACATTTTAAAATACCATTTTATGCCTTCATGTAAAAGTAGTCACATTAATAGAATTGTGGGGTTGTTTGTTACAGTATTTTATGAAAGTATTTTTTTTTTTTTAGTTATCAGGAGGAGCTATAAAATGGGGAAAGATAATTACAGGGATAATTTTCTAGTCGCCTACATCATTAACAATTCATTTTCTTGTCCTAACTCTCTAGCAGGAAAACATGGACTGTCACCATACGGTTTTCAACCAGTAAACAATATTGAAGGGAAAATTCTCCTTCAGACTTAATCCAAACTATGACATTTTACCTTGGTTTTCTCCATTTTTAGTTTTGTTTTATTTTTTTTAACCCATCCCTGAACTCAGGAAATGAGATATCATCTCTTTTAAAAAGATTGAAGTCATTTCTCAGTCCTTGAAAGTCTGAGCTAATTCCTTTCTGAAACAGATCAATGCCCATCAACATTGCTGGTCCATCATCCCCAGTCAGTCTAGATGACATAAAGAAGAAGAGAAGACACAGTTGGTCAGCTACCTTGAGAGAGAGAGCGGTGTTATCTTACTAAAATTCGTTCCAAATCTACAGTGTGTGTCATGGTTGTTTGACCAAAAATGCTCTCTATCTTTGCTTCCAATACCACTCAGGAAATAGTCAACAAAATGCTGCGCAAACAGTATCACAAGACTACAAAACGAGGTTTTCAGTGCTCCCAGAAATTGATGTCCCATTTTCTTATTATTGTTTATTTTCACACGTGTGATACATTGACTGGTGTCTAGGGGTTTATTTAAAATAAAATTTTTTATTTAAAATAAAGAATCCCACCCAGAAGTGTTTGTCATTACCAAATTTTGACTCCGTAATTTCTTTCAAGTCTCTGGCTTCAATTCAAATCTGGTGTTAAGATTTTAATGGGCTTATGTAAGAAGGAAATAAGTTTTCTCACTCACTGAAACATTGACACATCATCCATTCCCATGGTACACATATAGGCACTCCGACAGGAGCTAGGACACAGAAATGTTAGTAGTTAAATACATTGAACTTCTTTTTTAAATCAAAGTATAGAAGTGTATCTAGTGTTTTGCAGTTAGCATAAAGTGGCACTTATTTCAGCTAAACTGTAATCCATTCAAAAACTTTTTAAACTTACAAAATATTGCCCATTTGATCTTTTTAATACTTTTAGCAGCATGTTCAATATAAGCTATAAATTTATTTGAAATACCAGAAAATAATGAATCATGTTATTCCATCATTATTATATTATTATGTTAATATTTAATGACAACTATAGATGCTAATGTAAAGGTATTCTTGGTGTAGTAACATAGTAACCAACTTAAAAATCTATGGCATTCAAGTAAAACTTAAGGAAAACATTAGTGGTATAGCCAGCCCAGTCAAGATGCACGATAGATATTTTATCCATCATCACTGTGTAAGTGGTGTGTTCTTCTGAAACTATTTGGCTAAAATGTATTATTATTTTTATATCCTATTGATAATATATTTATTTTAATTTAGCCAAGCCTTTTTATAAATGCATTAAGCTAACAACAGCATTCAATAGAATCAAGGAAATTTTGATATCAAAGTCAAAAGCAAACCTTGGGATAGTTCCTCCTCTCACAGAGAAACCTATTACTGACAGTGAAAGTCTGCTGTAATTTTTGGGAAAGAATGCAAACTGACTGTAGACATGAATTCATAAACATTGGTGGATTTCAAAAGAATGTCTCTGTTGTTTCATCGCTGCCGTAAAAGAAAAGATGAATTTTTAGATAAGACTCCATTATAAAAGAGAGTCTAAATTAAGCATTCTTTATTGCTGAAATAAGTCATTTCAAATTACCTTGTCTTTTAAATTAGGTTTAGTTTGTCTTAATTTACAGCACGAATGATCATATTTTAATCTCCAAAATACTCAACAGAGAATCTATGCCAAAGCAAAATTACACTAAACTCCTACCACTTCCTCTATCTTTGGCAATTCAGCCTGCCTTTGAGTAACTCTTCCAACACATTGCTTTGTAACTGAGACAGTGGGAATCCTTCAAGTAACCCACAGGTTACAGAATTGCTATCAGCTAATGAAACCACCATTCATGCAGTGTGGGAAAGATTATCTCAACAGAAAAAAAAAAAAGCAATAAGCTTGCAGAAATACTTGGCTAACCATCAAAACAACGAGAAGTTTCACATGTGAAAGAAAGCAATCATTGAAAGACCTTTAGTGTTTGGGGGAAAAAAACACTCAGTGGTATAGCTAATATTAAAATTTTCATTTGTAGTGATTGTATTTTAAATGCTTGAAGAGATTATACAATATAAGATATTATAAAGCAAATATGTGTGCATTGCTCAGTTCCCTTCCACAGTAAGTGAAGTCTCTCCTAGTATGCTGACTGACTCCTTCCTTGGGAGCTGGGTCTCCTCTTCCTTAATCATGTGTTCCTATCTGTCCCATAAAGGCAGCAACGCCTTTACTCACTAGTTTGGAGGATCTCTAAAGTATTAAAACACTGACCTGGATAGCATACTACATGATAACACCAATAATTTCATTTGTGGATATAGAAAATATAGCACATAGATAATATGAATTAAGAACCCAGGCAGTGGTAGTGCATGTCTTTAATCCCAGCACTCACCGAGAAATCCTGTCTGGGAGGGAGGGA
>CABHPR010148206.1:15327-59510 GCA_902168415.1 Peromyscus melanophrys | reverse complement strand
GCTGACAATTGTGCTGTGCAGACTGGACATGCAGAACACACAGGAAAAACACTGTTGAACTCTGCCCAAACAAGGCAGGACAGTCATTCCAAATCCCTGCTTTACAGAAGAATCTGCCAGATAGTATGCAGGACACATGGGAAAGTGACTGCTGAACTTTGCCAAATCAAGACAGGACAGTCTAAATTCCCTGCTTCAGTGGAAAGTCTGCCAGATACTATGGGTCTGTAGGCTGAAGATGGATGCCCCAACATTGCAGACGAACTTTGGGTGATCATACAGGCAGCCAAAAGTCTCTGTTGTTAGATAATATTACATTCTTCTGGGTCTTTAATGGAGTTGAAGACTAAATAGTTATATTTGCAGTTTTACTTAGATATGATAGAAATTAAATTAGGTATAAAATTTTGGATTCACTAAGATAGGATAGATAATGCATTATTTTCTCTGAATATGCTAACTACAGAATATTGTGAATGTAATGTTTACTTGATAATTGTTATTTTATATAGTCTTACTATGTTTAAGTTAAAACCCTTTCATTTTCATTTATACAAAAGAGGGAAATTTTGTAGAATATTATTTTAAGATGTGTTAATTTGTTTAGGTTGCATTTATTTAACTCTAAGAAACTGTGTTACTTTGCCTGTCTAAAACACCTACTGGTCTAATAAAGAACTGAACAGCCAACAGCAAGGCAGGAGAAAGGCTAGGTGGGACTGGCAAGGAGAGAATATATAGAGGGAAAAATCTGGGAATGGAGGAGAAAGAAGTAGCCAGAGAAGGAGGAGGACTCCAGGAGCCAGGCACCCAGCCACACAGCATGCCACAGAGTAAGATTAAGATTTACAGATGTGAAAGCTGGATAGAAATAAACCAAGCTAAGGTCAGGCATTCATAATTAAGAATAAGCCTCCATGTGTGATTTATTTGGAAGCTGGGTAGAGGGCCTCCCCCAAAAAAGTAAAACAACAAACAACAATAAATAAATGTACAACTAAGAATTTCAAAACGTTACACAGTCATGTGGGCACACATACATCTTATTTTTTAAACTGTTTAATTTAGTATTCCAGTATCTATAAAAAAGAATTTATGTTAATTTCCAGTGGTGTTTTATTCCAAGGATGCTATAACAGAATAAATATCATGAATATACTAGAAAAACAATTGCAATTTTATTTAGATGAATTAAAGTAAAGGGACATAATTCACTTGGCACATATGAACATTGTTTTAAACAAAAATTTAGTTGATTCAATAAAGCATGGCATTCTGAAAATGAGGCTTGGCTTAAAAATATACAGGTATATTTGTGAAGGTATAAGATAATTATCTTTCTGATGACTGTCAATATGAAGTTAGAAAAATGAAAATGGTTGATGTCTGTTAACCTCTCTAGAGAAGAGCTTATTTCATTGTTTCTGGCAGAGATATTGTTTCATAAGCATCACTTTAAGTGTTCTCCTCTGGTCCTTTACTTCCTTGAAATCTAATGCCATAAAAGAATTCAGAGCACATCATTCCTAAATATGCTACTTTGGCATAGAATTATTTTGAGCTAAAGCCACTTGAATAACAGCAGGTGCAAGATCACTCTGACCTTGCTTCTATTTCTTGAAAGAAAGAAATGAAATTCCTATGTGAAAGATGCCCTCTCTATGATAGAAGGATAGTAACATTCTTATCATCAAGGACAGACTGAAGGATATCTGGATAAAGAGGAGTACTTCAACTAATCCTTGTCTCTCTACATATATCACACAATTAACATGCTTAGCCTATATCCCCTTCTTCTGTCATATGTTCACAATTTATTACTCTTTGTCTAATCACACGGGTAAATAGACAGACAGACAAATTGATGTATAGATAGGTTTAATGCTATCTTTGGATCTTCAGTTCATTATAGGAGAAGATGCCCTTGGAATATAGTATACAACTAGTATTAAATAAATGTAGATGACTTTCTCTTGCTAGGCTAAGTAGCAAATCTAGCTGAAAGGTCCTGAATGGAAATACATTTTTATAAGCATTGAAGCAATTTTCAAATATATTTGGAACTCCCATTATCAATGCATGAATATAGAATTGCTTTTAAATATAAAAATCCATTTGATTGATTTATACTGTATAAAATCTCAGTCTAGAATATTCAGCCACTGAAAATCTTAAAAATTGATAATGCCAATACCTCAGTGCTGCTCATAATCACCTTTCTACTTTTCAACCACTTAGCTGAAAAATATTGTTAGTAATATACTTT
Source organism: Peromyscus melanophrys (assembly GCA_902168415.1). Lineage (NCBI taxonomy): Eukaryota > Metazoa > Chordata > Mammalia > Rodentia > Cricetidae > Peromyscus > Peromyscus melanophrys. The sequence goes on along the minus strand of CABHPR010148206.1, from coordinate 57,244 downwards.
TTAGTGATTTATCAATAACATTTGCTATAATTAGTGGCTCTCAAACACATACAATAAAATAATAACTGGAAAGATAATTGCTTAATGCTTGGAAATCATTTATATACCATTTATAATATATAGCATAAATCGTTGAACTTAATATGATCAGCCCAAGCTTAAAGAGTCATATGTCCCAAGAGTTTCACCAAATTTCTTCAAAAACAACTCTGTACATCGATTCAAATCTCTCATTATTTTACTTTCCTTTTTAAGTAGCTCTGCTGAAAGCTATAACTTCTTGATAAGCAAACAATGTAAACTTTAGGAGGACCAGAGAATGAATCCATACTTAATGTCTGTTACCTAAACAAGAAATGGTAAGCATGACAATAGCAAAATACCATGCTTACTTAAGACCAATTTTTCCTATAGATCCACAGGGTATGAATGTCAACAAAGCTAATAACAGGTGACATTTAAAATTAAACCATAGAACCTTCATCCAGTAACTGATGGAAACAGATTCAGAGATCCACAGCTAAGCACTGGGCAGGGCTCCAGGAGTCCAGTTGATGAGTGGGAGGAGGGATTTTATGAAAAAAGGGGTCAAAATCATGATGGGGAAAACCACAGAAACAGCTAACCCTAGCTATTGGGAGCTCATTGACTCTGGACTGACAGCTGGGGAACCTGCATGGTACTGAACTAGGCCCTCTGAATGTGAGTGACAGTTGTGTGGCTTGAGCAGTTTGTGCGGCCACTGTCAGTGGGATCAGGATTTATCCTTACTGCATGAACTGGCTTTTTGGAGCCCATTCCCTATGGAGGGACACCTTGCTCACCCTCAATACGGGGGGGGGGGGCTTGGTCCTGCCTCAATTTGATATGCCAGACTTAGTGACTCTCCAGGAAAGGACTTACCCTCTCTGAGGAGTGGATAGGAAATGGAGTAGGGGGTAGGTGGAGGGTGAGCAAGAGAATGGGAGGGAGGGGAAACTGGGGTTGGTATGCAAAATGAAAAAAAAGACCTTTTAAATAAATAAAAATTAAACCAGCAAAATTACTAAATAAATTCTAAATATTTATCCTTGCGCCTACAGATAAATGTAATTCTCATCTCTCATCAAATAAGCATCTATTTGTAACAGACAGAGATCATTACAGAAAACAACAATTGGTTCTTAGGCCCACTTGATACATCTACAATAAAGTTTCTAAACCAAGACTCAAAATCATTGTGGAAGACAAGATGGAAATATTTAAGAACCAGAAGAACAAGTGTTGGGAGCATAGTATGAAGCTCCTGGATGCCACATATCTCCAGAGAAACCAGGAATGTTAAGCATGCAAGACAGTATTTACAATGGAAAAGATGAAAAACCTGTTCTTCCATCTAGAAAGCTGAGAATTGGAATTGATTAACAGCCTGGTGATCTCTGTTATCTGTTGGGCCAGGCCATATCAAGTTCCTACAACCAGGACTGGAGGTTGCTAGTAATTAAACTAAATGATCTTGATAGCCCAAGGTTCTCCCAAGCTTCCACAACCAGGACCAGAGTTAGCTAGTAGCCCAAATGACCTTTACTCTATCTGTATGAAAGAGACCTTTGGCCCTTAAGCTAGTACAAGTAGCCTGTCTATAGAACCAACCTTCTTGGAAGAAATGGCATGTATCCTGAATTGAGTTTCAATGTAATTATGCTTCTTTGTGCAAATGGAATTATATTACACCAAGAAACATTTTTCTAAATTATACTGGGCTTAAATACATTGGAAATAAGCAACTTATTATTAGACTCTCTGAAGTCTGATCCAGATTGAAGAAGGCAATTTGTATAGGGTTTTCGTTCTTATCTCTTTGTGGGATTTCCTCCCCTGTATGACACTTGGAGGGACCCCCTCAAACAAAATTTGCTGTGAGATTTTGTCTCTTAGAGCTGTCATAAAACCTACATCCATTAAGGATTATCAACATGGATACCTAAAAAAGACCAGGAAAACCATAAAACCAAAGAACACACTAACTTGGGTCAAAACCATAGACAAAGAACTATATTTGACTAGCTAAGCCTAAGAGCAGGAAGATCCCCAACTCAGTAGGTTATCTGAAAATTGGTGGTCAGATCTGAGATCATGTATATAGCAAAGAGCATTATGCAGACTTGGGAGGTCAAATTTATATGTTTAGGTATATATAATATATTTATAAACATATATATATACATATATATATATATATTTATCCATATAATAATGTAAAAAACAAAGAGGGGAAGCCATGAATTTGAAAGAGAATGGGGATGCATGGAACAGGGAGGATGAAGGGGAATGATATAATTTCAAAAAGTAAAATAATGTATGAAATTAAAATAAAATACTAATGTAATATTAAAACTATCTGGAAGATATTAAAAAGAGAAAAAGAGTCTATTGTTTCATCATGGGAGAAACATTTTTGTTCAGTATTCTCACATAAGTATATGATTTAAAAATACAGAATAGAAAGAATAAAAAATCAAAATGCCCCATTTTTAATCTTTGAAAATTAAATAGCAGTATAGAAATGATAATTAAGATAAACAGGGTCAGATGAGATACCTACATGAGAAAGTCTTAGTAAAATATATTGTATAGAGTTGTAAATTTTAAAGAATTGCCCCAGTGGTGACCCCAAGCCTGTTCATATAATGGCCTCACTGACTCAGTGATTTAAGAGAAATAAATGAATTCTAAAAGGAGGACATGAATATGGGAGGGAGATGTGATTGAGGGTTCTGGGGAGAGGGAAAGTATATGATGGGTATGATCAAGATGTATCCTATTTATGTATGAAAATTTCAAAATTAAAAACTTTGAAATCTATAGTTAATATATATGCCTATATATGTGTGTATATATTCACACATATATATTAATAGGTATTAACAATGATAACACATAAAAGATGGAATATGATATTTAACAAATTTATAGATATTCTAGATACTCTTGGAACATAAATTTAAAAAGTAAATATTTTGTCAAAAACTCCTTGATCACCTTCTTGGAAGTATGCTTAATTTAAAATGACAATCACATTTGTTATCAAATGTGTTTTAAATTTTACTTTAAAATATACCCATAACATTCCTAATATATGAAAACACTAAAATAGAAAGCAAGAGATACTGCAGGTTCATAAATCTTTAAATGATTTCATTTATGCTGCTGTTGTTTGATAAAAATGCATTTTCCTAATAAATACACAAATCAAAAATTTCAAAAATTGTGAAAGCATAAATACTATGAGAGACTCACATAATCCAACATAACTTTTGTTCTGACATAGGATCTCACTGTATATCCCAGGGCTGCCAAAAAATTTATTATCCTCCTCTACATTCTGGTTTTCAGTGTTGGGCTTACAGGTGTACAACAGTACATCCAGATTAACTTTCTTTTCATCAAAAAAGGTTAACACAAAAATATATTATGTGCCTATGGCTTTGGAGTGTTAGATTCCCCAACTTAATTATCATTTCCTATGTAATCACAATATATCAGCATAAAATAAATGTGCTGGTGGATATAAATTACCACTTTTCTTTCAATGTCAAATGATATTACTTGAAAATGAAGGAATAAGTCTAACTTACTTTTGTTTGTAAAGTATATAGGGAGGGAATTATGGCAATAATTAAATGTGTACATATATAAATATGAAAGAGTTAAATTGGAAAACATGTACTTAATATTTGAAATATAATTGGAAAATGATTTTGACCATTAGAAAAGTTAAAAATTGGCTCTCATCATTTAGATTCAATGTTGTGGAACTTTTCTGATTCTACTTGATTTATAAGGGATTTATTGTGTTAATGTCAACAGAAGTAATCTTGATTTTATACAAAGTTAAGGCCAGGATACTTTTGTTTTCCATTTTCATCTAATATGCCTATTCTGATTATGCATTTTACTCTTAGGGTGTAACCAGAAGTTTTCCTGTGTCCTGCCCAGTCCACAGCCTCTCAGACCCAAGTAAACACACAGAGGCTTATATTAATTAAAACTTCTTGGCCATTCGCTCAGGCTTACTACTAACTAGCTCTTACACTTAAACCCAGCCCATTTCTGTTAATCTATGTGTCGCCATGTTTTCCATGGCTTTACCTGTATGCCATTACTTGCTGCTCCCTAGACTATAAGCTGCCATCTCCTGACTCAGCCTTCCTCCTCCCAGAATTCTCCTTGTCTGCTTATCCCACCTATATTTCCTGTTTGGCTACTGGCCAATCAGCATTTTATTAAACCAGTGTAAAAAAGCATTACCCACAACATTTCCCCCTTTCTGTTTTATTAAAAAGGAAGGTTTTACCTTTAACATAGTAAAATTACATATAACAAAACAGTTATCAAGCCAGAATTATAGTCATAATATTTAGTCTATTTGTAATTCGCAAAAATTAAAGAAAATAATCTATCTTATATTTGTGAATCAAAGGTTTCATATTTACCTTATCTCCTATCAAAACCAAAGAAAACCATAATTATAACTATCCCAGCCTTCAACTACATCAAAGACCTCAGAAGGATACAATATTATCTAAGTAAACAGGAAGAGCATTGTAAGCAACTTCCAAAACTTTAGAATGACGGAGACAGCTGCCTGCCTGGACAGCCATCCAAAGTTCCTCTGCAAAGTTTGGGCATCTGTATTCATCCCATAGGCCAAGAGTCTCTCAATCTCTTTTCTCTGTGTTGTATAGAGTGTGTGGCAGTTTCTTCTGTGAAGCAGGAACCTGAAGGACCATTTTGCCTTGCAAAGTTCAGTGGTCACCTTCCTATGGGTCTTGCATGTCCAGCTGATACAACATTTTGTCAAGCAGTTCAGGCAAGAATAGTTTCTTACCCAAATGGCTATTTTTTCCAAGAAGAAGATAAACTCCATATGGAGTATCTTTGATGGCCATTTTTCTCTTTGAAGTAAATTGGTGCTTCCAGGAACAGACATGTCTCATTGTCCAGAAAGTCTAAGTTTTTAAAACTTTTTAAATGCCATATTCTGTAGGTCTTTGAAGTGTTTGAAGATTACCTACCTAATTGAATTATATCTATGTATACCTAGAAAACTTAACATGACTATAAGTTTGATTATCATAGAAGACTATTAATCTGTATTTCTTAATTATCCATTACAATTTAAATGAGCTGCACATATATATTACCTTAAACAAGAGTAGAAATATACATACAGTATAACAAAGTTAACTTTAAATTTGTATCAATAAACTAAAATCTATATCAATGTAAAACATTTTAAACAAGTTGCTCTTTAAAAGTAGGTTCAACAATCCACCCTTTTTATCCTATCATATCTACATCCTTTATTTCCATATCATATCCCCCTTTCTTTTTTTTTTTTTAGAAAGATATTGACTATGACCAATAAAATGGGCCTTTGGACCGTTTGGATATCCTTTTGTAAGTGCCCAAAATTTATAAGTACCTGTAGGCATGTGAATTTGATTTGCGTAGACAACATGGGCTGCTCCCATGGGACGGGACTGGCAAGAGGCTGGCATCTTTTTGGTTTTGGTTTTGTCTCCAGGATCCAGGAGAGCTGTTTTGTTTTCTTATATGTTGTAAAAAAATTTGTTTGCCTTTCTGTTGGAATGCCCTACCTACATGAATATGTGACTTACGAGAAATGTAGCCACATGTATGCATGTTTATGCCTAGGCTTGTATATGTGTTATGACTCCTAATGGAAGTTGTGCATGGACAGCCTTTGTGGCCAGATGGCCATCATAAGGGATGGAGGGTCACTTTGGTTGAGCTTGGACAGACTAAAAATGTTCCTGCCCCAATGCCTCCTTTTTCTCTGTCTGGCAACGGGACTCCCCAGACAGCAGCTCATTGTTATGATGCAGTGCAGCATGAGCAGCAGCTGTAAGGACTTGGCATGGCCTGGATGTGCAGCAGGTTTGAGGCCAGCCTCTGTGCAGGGAGACTCAGGGTAGAGGCTTTATAGTACAGCACAAGCAGGAGCCAGCTGAGGGCCTGAAGGAGTTCAGAAAGTACCTGAGCTGGGCAGGGGCTGGTAGGGAACTGCCCATCCAGGGTCACAGTCAAGAAAGGTCCAAGGGCCCAGCCTCTCTCATGTTCTTGAGAATCTGGGTTTAATAACAATCTTTTGTCTCCATGCTGTGAGAGGTCCTCTTTTGTTTCACATGCTGATGGGTGGGGCTCCTAAGACTTGCCCTGGGGCTATAACCTGATCAAGGTTTGGCTCCAAGAGCAGAATGGAATGTTACTGTGTATGGTTGCTAAGCTACCATGACTATGTTATAAGACTAACCAATATTTTCTTCTCTGTGGTACAGTGTTGATGCAAATTTAGTGTAGTGGGTAGCCATTCCAGCTTTGATCTGGAAGTTCCAACTCCCATTGAGGCTTCAGTAACTGTCACGCCTATAAGGCGGGGCCAAGAGAGGGCCCTGAGATCCGATGCGCTGCCCTCTCTTGTTTCCTGGACCCTGGACACTAGAGGTAGACCAAGCAGAGTTCTCCAGAGAACACCGCCGGACTGTGCTACTTCTTCCCCAGACCCTGTAACCTACCTATCCCTTCATTTGTAAGTTATGCCACTAAATAAACTTCCCTTTTAACTACAGGGAGTGGCCTTAATAATTTCACCAATATCTCGCGCTCACGTGGGGCAAATTCCAAAGGCCTGGGTGACTCCCACCCTCAGCCTCCTCCCTAGGTACCTAAACCTGCCTGCAAAGTTCCATATAACTAGGGAATGCCTACATGGTTCCATTCCCGAAAAAGGGAGCAGCTAGTCTGGTCTCAGTTCCCTAGCTTAGCCTCCAGACCAGCAAAAAAACACTGTGAGTGAGGCATTCCCCTCCTCCCTGAGTCAAGGTCGCCAGCCAGCAGGCCCTGCTTTGTAGGCGAGACAGTTACCAAAGCCTCAATGGGGGTTGGAACTTCCAGATCAAAGCTGGAATGGCTACCCACTACAATTTAGAGTTATTCTTGTAATGGTAAATGCATGTATTTCTGTTCTTGTTTAAAATATTGTAGCTTTATAGTATGTTCTAGACTACTGAAGGAAATCACAAGAAAGATTTTGATAAGAGAGTCTATGTTTAATAAAGGAAAAGCAGAATTTGCAGAATTTGTCTGGAGTAAATGTCTGAGGGATTAAAGAAATATACTGAGGGTGCATGGAGGATTATAGAAAGTCAGAGGAGATATGATATGAACTATGTTCACTATGGTTTCTTATACCTACAAATACTGAATTTAAAAGTTAATTTTGGTTGGTTTTCCTTTTAAAAATAGCTGATGATTCTGCAAACTGCTTATGTTAAAAATAGAGATACTTATATATGCATATATATGGATATATATATATATATATATATATATATATATGACTTGGAAATAGCTATATGTAAGTGTAAGCTAGCTTTACCTGTATGTATACATATGTAACTTGGATCTAACTGTGCATATGAGTGCAAATAATTATTGTTTAGAAAAACATGCTTTAAACAGCAACCACGTGGCTTTCCTCCATCTTGGCTGGTGACCTCATGGGCAGCCACTTGGTTGGCAACCATCTTTTACTAAGGTTATAAAGATCTATTCAGGTTAACAAAAGCTAACTTAGAGATTTACACCTAAGTACTTATGTCTTTACCAAGTGTTCAACAGCAAGCTTCTAGAGAATTTAAATAAATGGCTACATATGTTTGATAAATAAGATATTTGATAAATAATAAAGCTGCACCTCAATGCTTTTATACACAAGAACATACCTTGCTCTGGCAGCTAAACTTTGTAATTTAAGATTTACTCATGTAATAAGATAATGGTTTTAAAGACATGAAGGGATCATAGGGAACAGCTGAGGTTTGCAAACATATGGCAGGACTAGAGTTCCAAAGAGAGTCCAGTTGCAATGATGGACCTTAGTAGCTTTGGAAATGCCAGTGCCAGGTGATGTTCACCAGAAGCATCAGTCATAATGAAATGGAGCAGGCAGGCTATGTATATGCTGCCAAGGGTAGGGCCAAAGAAATAATCCAAGCCTAAAGAACCAAAAGTATTATGAATGAATCTCAAATATTGAACTTTAGGATTGTTTGTACTATGGAGCTTAGTTTTACTTTATACAGATTAGGTGATGCCATGTTTTCTCCCTCTTAAAATAAAAGAAGGTATTTTATTTTTGATATTGTAGAAAGACACTTGAGAGGTCTTAATCTTTTTAAGAACAGTTTTTAAAATATTTCATTTTATAAGACTATGGAATATTTTCAGTCTACAAAATGCTCTATATTGTTAATATTTGTACTTAAAATAAAAGGCTAAAATTAGGGTCACAGCCATAAGCTCCAAATACTAATGAGAAAATGAGATGTTCATTTCTTGTGATGTAGCAAGACAATGACCTAAGCAGTCTGACAAAGGCTTTGAAACAGCTTCTAACTCCATGAGTCTTGACCCTTTGGGAGTTGAAAACCCTTTTTACAGGGGTAGCCTAGGACCACCTGTATGTTAGATGTTGCATTGAGATTCAACAATGGCAAAACTGCAGTTATAAAATAGCCTTGAGAAAGTTGTGAACCAGTGAGGCTTAAGGATGTTGTCTAGCCTCCTTGTATTTGCTAAGTTTGTTAAGCGTAAGCTATTTGGACAAACTGATTCATATATATGTTTTATATTGATATTTTGTTTTGGTTTCTTTACTGAACCTGTATTTGATGCTAGAAGAGCTTCAATTGAAAGTCATTGTTTTTAAGGCGACTTATTATAGACTGTTAGAGAACATAAGTAAATAGTCATTCATAAACAATCAATACCTAAGAATAAAAATAATCAAGTTTTTTAATTGTAGTCAGGGTAAGTACTGATGTAATATTACAGAGATAGGCTTTACTCGGTCCCTTCCATACACTTTTAGGGTGGAGCTTAAAACAAGTAACTAGAAACAAAGTTTATCTATTAAGATATACCTGGACAGACCCATACTTCAGAGATCTTCAGAATGTGGCATTTAAATGTTGATCTAAAAGCTTATTATAACAGACAGACTTCCAGATCCTAGCAGTGACCCAAGGTCTCCAAAGAAGATTACATATGGGGCACCACAACGTCCCCACCTAGATTATGGCAATGCTGACCACAGGGTAAGATGCCCCAACACAATGCCTGCCACCAGGACCTGGCCCAGACTGTGGACAAGTAACAGGACACTGGAATTGATTGCACACTTTTGCCTGGACAAAGTAAGATCAGTCTTCTGTGTTCCTATTCCACCAGGAAAAAAAAGTACCTCTGCCTTATGGGCCTGATGGCAGAAGATTGATGCTGTTCTGACTGGTGCCTCCAATGCTATGGAGACCTGAGTATGGACTGGTCCCTGTCATTTATAGAATTGAAAGCTGCTTGGTCTTAGATGTAATTTGTCCTTCTCGGATCTCTGATAGTACTGACAGTTAGGCTGGCTATAACTTTGTCAGCTTAGCAGCATCAGACAACCAAATCTATATAGCCAGCTTATTAGCTCATTTTTAAGAGAATGTTCTAAGATATAAAAATTTAAATAAATCTTAAAGTCTTAAATATGGGTCTAAAAAAGGTCTGAGGATATGAAAGCTTATAAGCTTTGAGGATGTCAGAAAATATTTTAGATTATGAGAAATGTTTCAGATTGCTCTCTAATTCTATGATATAACAGTTCAGAGCTTAACATTTAATAGAGTTCTGATAAGCTACTAGAGCAATGACTACTTACTGTTCAGTCATGAGCTCAACATTTTAGATTTTAGTTGTCACCTATAAAACTAAAAATACTTCTCATCAGGCCAAAAATCTCTGTCCAATTTATACCTGGCTCTCTGGACAGAAGGAAAATACATATGCTTTTAACCCAAATCTGTAGTTCTTGTTCAGACTCAAAAGTATGAGTCCACTTTGGCTGTTTTACAGATACCTTTCACCTGCTTTGTCTATCTATGGATTTCAGTACAGATTGGTGACACTAATGTATCTAAAACTTTTATGTCATTTTATAAGATAATTTATATAGGCCTCAGAAGATTAAAAGAGTCATAAAATCTGGATCCACTTCACAGAGGTTGGAAGAATTCCAGATAGGTACAGCTTAAATTTTCCCCACTTATTGATTCCTAAGGATGATATTTTTCTCTCTCCTGATCTTCCGACTCCTGCTCTTCCCAGTTACTAAGAGGGTGGGCCTAAGGGTTCCAAATAAGTTCATAAATTTTAACTTCTCTTCCTAGTTTAAGTTTGTCTCAACAGATTTCCACTTGGCTGGCAGACACCTCCAAGCTTCAGTTGCTGACTACACTGCTGCTCTGGACAACTATGTGCTCCAGACTTGCTAAAAGTTGATGTGGATCAGCCTAGCTAATATGATTGTTCCCTGTTTCTACAGGGTCAGATAATCACATGCTTCTGACAGATGCTCCATTGCCCAGCCTTTGACCAGCCTCAGACTTTTTGGGGCCCTGACAATGGCACCCCAATGCCAGCTCAAAGCAGTTCCAGAAGATAATACATCATCCCATGTTCCCTGTTCAGAAAAGGCTGAAATGCTTGGTCAAAAGGAAACTCCCTGACATAGAGGCAAGATGGCCAACTATAATGCTCATTGACATATCATAAAAATAGGTTCAGAGTTGTCAAATAGAAAAAGATATTAAATAAAGTTATTTTGCAATAAGATAAGACACTTACTTGACCTTTGTGCAGAACCAAAGGGGTACTATATAAGATTATAATCTGGTTGTACTCAAAGATCAGAAATACAGGGCCTAAAGAATGGCAATAGATACAGATGTTGCTGCCCTAAAAAAAATCTGTTAGCTAATGGTTTTTAGGATAGGTTGGAGTTATGATTGAGTCCTATCATTGGTACTTGTGAAGGGGGGATGTGGAGGGCCCCTAAACAGCTTGTCCACATAGCTGCCATGACAGGCTTAGGGGCCTAGACACAGCTTCTGTGACAGGCTTATTGGCAGGCAACAACCAGATCCAGGAAAAGCCTTAAACTGATACTACCCAGGGATCCACCCAGGGATGGGGAAGTACCTAACATCTGAAACATTCCAACCATTAGATAAGGTGGCCAGATGTCCCTGAGTTTAGCACATGCCTGTTTTTGTTTTACAGATACAACTAGACAATTGTCAGCTAATCAGGGTTCTCAACCCTGGAAATGGCCTAACCCCAACCTCTGCTATGATAAAAATCTCTGTCCCACCTGAGCTCAGGGATCTCTGCTCTCACTGCTCCGTTGGACAGACAGAGAGATCAAGCTCAGAGCTTGAAGATAATAAAGGCTCTTTGCTTTTACATGCAGGATTCAGTTTCTGTAGTGGTCTTTTTGGGGGTACCCTCAATCTGGGCATAACTTTAAGGTATTATCATTAGCTAATTTCAGTATACTACCAATTAATACAAAGATAGATGCAGTAATTATTAGAATAAACAATAAGTTGGAAACATACTGGGAGTTAAGTTTAATGCTATACAAAGCATTAAGAATTTTTACAATAATGGAAATATATTCTGAATTGTGAGAATATCCATTTATTGACATTTAAAACAAGCATTTTTATCATTATACCTATAATATTTGATTGAATAGTTAATGATATATCTGAATTTTGAAAAAAACTAAATATCTTGCTGTCAAGAATAGTTTAAAATGTATAGATTTCAACATGGTGTTGGCATACACTCAAGAATAATGAGAGTTTTCAAAATAGATGAATGTTATTGCATTTATAGTAGAAATCAAAAAAAAGTTCAAGGAAAACTTTGAGAACACTAATTAAAAATACCTTGCTTGGATTTGATGCTAACTAGCAGTGATTGTACTGTTAATACCCTATCATCCCAAGAGAATATGTTTGCACTCTAGATGTCAACATTATTTTCTGTGACAGATGTTTGTATTATTATGAGGTATAAGGTTTTTCACTAGTTTCATAGTCTTCTATTTGGCTTTCTTACCCCTAAGGAGTCTGTAATTCATTGGCAATTTTAATGTTTGTAATTTCGTTTTTAATAAGAGGTACAACCAAATAATTGCTGGCCAGAAGATTATTATGCCTGCCAAATAGTTTAAGGGTGGCTGAAAATTAGTGAAGTGGTGTCCAAAGTTAACAAAATCAATGTCAAAGTGTCCCATAACCAATGAGGGGCTGAAATAACTATTTGAGATTTTATGTTCAAAATTGATGAATGTCATTAAATTTAAAGTAACACAATGGACCAATGTGTTTTTCATTAATTTTAATTTCTTTTAGTTTTACCAGATACAGTAAAAAATGAAGAAGTAAATGACATTTCCCTTAGTGTGGATAAAGTCTATTAATACTTTAATCACTAGATATAGTAGAGTATGTGACAACTGTATGGTGTGTGTGGGGTAAGAGTGTTATTGTTCCACTGAAGGATGTTGCTGCCCTCAGTGTGAGGAGCTGCAACTTGGATATCAAGGTCACTGACATTCTCCCCCTAGTGCAAATGATGAGTTTGACTAACTGTTTGCTCTTGGGAATCAGGAGTTGTACACCAGTTCCAGCCTATTTATCTAGCTGTATTATACCTGTGGACATAGAGTACACATTTATCAACATGGCTCCTTCTCTGCACTTCAGTGCATGGCCTTCCATATTTCCAGAAAGCTGAGTGAGCATGTGAGGTAATGTACTCAGGCAGGCAGCAAGGAAGAAACCAGTAATGGTGGACCCCATGCTGCAGAAAAAGAAGGGGAGGAAGAGAGTATCCTTCACCTACAATCAGGTTGCCCCTGACAATGGTCAAGGTGTTCTCAGAGTCTGATGACCCTAGACATCCATTTAATGTCACAAGCACCTAGAAAGCACTGTGCATCTGATACAGCAGAGAGCAAATACTTTGGTTTGTATATTTCATAGGCTTCTGCAAATTAAACTTTAGAAATTGGTCATACCATGTCTGCTTCTAAAATTATGTGCTGAAGGGAAAGGCCGTTGGAGACACCATGGAGTTCCAGAATCATGTTTGACACCAGGAAAAACCTCACAGGCTTGTTGGTATATGAATGGCAATTATGCTGATTCACACAGGGACATACTCTCTTTTGACATCAGCTGACCCTAGAAAATTCAATCTTATGAAAGTTTGCTGTGTGCTGCAAGTGTAATGGAAACCCTCAGTGTTCCTAAGTTCTATTCACAGGAGGGCTTACTCTCCTGGGTTGTGAAAGCTGGCCCACTACTATTACTGACTGCATTTGAATGACTATGGCTCCAGTCATGATAGAATAGAGAAGACAAGAAAAGAATGAAACTTTATTGCCATAGGCATAGTTTTTAAGAATATAGGATCCTATTTACATATTTTTCTTAAACCAGCAAGTCCAGCCAGATTTTTTTCACAGCTGTTTTCTTGCCCAGAGGAGAATTGTGCTAGAACTCTGGTACCCGGGGTGGTCATGAGGGAAAGCACAGGATGGTGCCCTAAGGATCTGGAGAGGAACTAAGCCTATAGTTGATTAGGACTGAGGAAGCTGACTTCTCTGCACTTGCACATGGAAAGTCAGTTAGCCTGCAGCTGTTCAGTCTCCAGCTACCTTTGGTAGACCCTTACCATTGACCTATAGTCTTACCTCAGTGCTGCTTCCCTTCTGCATCTACTCAGAGCAAGCTTTATCTCAGAGATGACACATGAGCCTCATGCCCCATGCTTCTTTTTATTTTATTTTATACCATACAATATATTCTTATTAAGCTTTCTCTTTCTTCTACACTTCCCAGTTCCTTCATACCTCCTCTGCCATCCAGATCTACCATCTTTCTGTCTCTCTTTAGAGAAAAAAAATCTAAGGAATAATAATAATATAAAATATAATAAGAAAACAAAAACTAACAAATCATAATAGGACAAAACAAACAGAAATAAGAGAAGCCAAGAAACAACACGTGAAACTAATATAGATGCAGAGACCCATGCATTCACAAAGTCAGGAATCCCTCAAAAACACAAAATCAGACATGTGCAGGCCCTGTGCATATTGCGTCACTGTGAGTTTATATGTGCATCGTAATGTGTTTAGAAGGCCTTGTTTTCTTGGTGTCCTCCATCTCCTTGGGCTCTTAAACTCTTTCTGCCTCTCTTTCCACAGGTTTCCCTGAGCTCTGAGGGGGAGAGATTTGATGGAGACATCCTGTTTAGGTCTGAGTGTTTCAAGGTCCTTTTCTACAGATTATCTGGCTGTGGTTCTCAGTGTTTGTTCTGTTTTCTTATATGTGGATATTAGCTGTGAAGTCAATGATAGTCTGTAAAACCACAGAGGTCAGGTATAGAGTAAGGGACTAGGAGGAGGGGGTAGATGTCCTAAGGAAGTAAAAATAGAATAGATAATTGTGGATGAAAAAGTGGGGGACTGAAATGGGAGGGTCACGAGGATAGGGGGAGGGAAAATGGAGATGAGGGAGAGAATATGGGGAAGGACAACTAAAGTTATTGGCCATTTACATGGTGGTACGGAAACTTAATACATTAAAAGCTTCTCAAAATATATACATAAATGAAGAAGATACAAATGAAATCACAAAATAAAATGGCAGACAGAGACCTAAATGAATATCTCTTGTCACCAAATGAAGCTTTCTTCCAGTAACAGCAAGACTTTATATCAAATTGAGTTTTTGGCCAAAGGGGTCTCATGGGAACTCATAAACAACCAGGACTCTTGCCAAGGGGGGTAAGTTTCTCTCCACAAACTGATGGCAATGTGTTGTTGCTGAATAAAACACCTCATTCAGCATGGAGAAGTCAAGTTGGTGCCTACACAGAAACTTCACTGCATGTCCTAGAGTTTTTGGTGCAGGAAGGAACTGTGTAGACTACCAAAGGAGAAATGTAACACCAGTCCAGCTACAAAACCTTTGATCTACAATGGTGTCCTGCCTGCAAGATATGCTAGTGCAATATCCAAAAAACTTGTGGGAATAGCCAACTAATATCTGATTTGATTTAAAGCCCACTCCATGAGATGGAACCCATTCTCAGCTCTGCTTGGATGAGCAAGAACCTGAAACTATATAGCACAGGGACACAGGGGAAAGTTCTGCTAACAGAACATAGCAATACAATAACTCCTAATAATATTTTCAATACCTATAAATCAGTGCCTTGCTCAACCATCATCATAGAAGCTTCTTTCTGCAGCAGATGCCACACTTTTCCAACACAGCTTCAGAAAAGGGATAGTAGCAGGCCCTTTTTTTTGTGTAGAACCATTTGATATATTGTGCTTATTTCTACAGTCCATCTGATGTTCTGAATAGTACAACAAAACCAAATAAGTAGGTTGTGGCTGAGATAATATCCCCTCCTTTTCTTGACCCTGTGTTTGTGTTGCAGCACAGAGTAACACACAAGTTACTGGAAAATCCTGGTCTTCATCTTCGATCATGGGTTTCAGCATTGTGACACGGCAGATAAAATGCTTTAGCTTTTAGTTTTGTCTTTTGTGGGAGCCTTCTAAGCACTTATTTTCACCCTGAATTACCAGAAAGTTCAATGATAAAATCTGTTTTCACTTGTCTGACTGATATGTGAGCTGATTTCTTTACAAAGAAACATTTCTCCCCTTTCCAGGAGATTCCAGTTAGAGGCGGAGTCTGGGACATTTGAGTGGCACATCCAGAATACCCTAGAAACCTTCACAAGACGCTTACATTTGTCTACAATATATAATAATATTCAGGACACTTTACAATCACCCAAAGTTGTTGACTGGGCATTTTTATTTAAAGTATATTTGTAAAAGGATTGTAGAGAAGAACCTCACCAAGTGGTTCTTTGTTATTTTAAATGTTTGCCAATTCTTAAAGACCAGAGATGAGCTGTTCTTAATCATATTTGACTACAATGCCTTGGTGAATGCTATTGTGGGACTCCTGGCACTTTCACTGTTGGATGGACCCCCAAACCCTCTGATTTTTCTTGAGAAAGATAAAATTGCTTTTATTTAAGGAAGCTTTTAAAAATATTATTACATGCATAGTTATAAAAAACTGGGGCAAGGATCTTTTGTTTTTGAAGTTTTTTAAAGTAGATGTTCAATTTTCTTGCTGAAGTGAGGTTCGCCTGAGGCAAGATGGAAAAGGCTGCAGAGCTTTGTGGATTCAGAGTCAGAGCCTCTGGACCTGCAGAACAAAGAACTCTGTGCTCTTTATGACTTCAAATCTTAGCACCAGGCAGAAATCAAGTAGTTTTGATCCAAGCCTGTGTGGTTAGGGGTTATTTTCATTTTTTTTCTCTTTTGAACTTCAAAACATTTGGCTTTTAAAATGTTAAGTGATATTTTGTGTAATTTCTCACTCCTGAAAGTGTGTGATACTTATCTGCAATGGTTGCTTCATGTATTGTGGCTCTCTCAGATGGGTAGGACTCTGGGGTTATATTCCAATATCTCATGGGGAAATCACATTTATAAGTGAGGCTGAAATTAGGCAGGGATGTGCTTCATTTAAGCATTCTATATATCAACTACACAGACATACTTTAGATGTTCCAGATTTGGTGATAAGAGCTACTAATAGCATAAATCTAAATTGGATGGAAGCAAAACTGATCACTTGTGGGGCATAAATTTTATTTTGTGTTAGAAAGTGCACCTTTTTTTAGTGCAGGAAGGCAACCATGTGCCCTGTTATTTACAGATCATCAGACTGAAGATAATTTTTCAGACAAAAGTGTCCCAAGTCATTCTTGAATGAAGTTTGTTCAAAGAATGTGAAAAGCATAACTATTCTCAGGCATCTCCATGTCAAAATATGAAATATGGCTCTTTTGTGATATCTATCTCTCCCAAAGCCACTGTAAACCCTATGGCCTCTCTTCCATTCCCTCAGCTTAGCACCATCTTTCTTGCTAAGGACAGAGGTTGCAAAACCCCACCAGGCACATCTGTGGTATGCATCTCACCACTCATCTCAGAGGGTAAGAAGAGGTCTTTGCTGCAGAGACCTTTCTCAATAAGGAAGCCTTGTGCCTGACTTCATTTATTAAAGCTGTCACTCACTGAAACTGAAGAATCTTTCTTCTGTTTTCTACTCCCAACAACAGTCCTTCTCCATTAGAACTAGGTCGTGTAGCTAGAGTTTTCTCCAATCCTGCCTGGTCCACAGTCAGGACAATTCTCTGTCACCCGCCAGTCCCACAGCCACTCAGACCCAACCAAGTAAACACAGAGACTTATATTGCTTACAAACTGTATGGTCATGGCAGGCTTCTTGCTAACTGTCCTTATATCTTAAATTAATCCATTTCCATAAATCTATTCCTTGCCACATGGCTCGTGGCTTACTGGCATCTTCACATGCTACTTGTCATGGCAGTGGCTGGCAGTGACTCCCTCTGACTCAGCCTTCCACTTTCCAGAATTCTTCTCCCTATTAGTCCTGCCTATACTTCCTGCCTGGCCACTGGCCAATCAGTGTTTTATTTATTGACCAATCAGAGCAATTTGACATACAGACCATCCCACAGCAAGGTTGTGCCATGACTCACTGAGGTAGTGCCAGGAGCTGAACTGAAAAATTCTTCTTAGTTCATAGTTCATCATTGCATACCAGCATGCACAATTCAGAAGGTCATACTTGAAGATGTTATTGCTAGCTTGTTCTGACTATCTGTCTTCATACAGCTCTTAGTTAAAGTGACCAATGGACCCCAGTCCCAGTATCCTACCCAGGTTTCCCAGAAAGACCAGTTTTCTTTAACTGTGCTGCCAGACACCATAATTAGGAAGGGGACATAATTTCATGTTAATTTTGTATTTATTTACAAAAATCCCTGGGGGGCTGTAGCAAAATGGGTACAATAAATAATCTGAACTATATAAAGACATATAATATATAAATTTTCCATGTTTCTTGAAAGCTAAGGAGCATGTGAGTGATGTTTTTAGTATTTTTGTAAGCAAGCTAGTATAAAATATTTGAACTCTATAGTCCTAGAGAAACTAAAGCAGTATGAATAAACACTAGAAGTTAATACACCCTTAAGATTTAATTATAATTTTTATAAAACATGATACATTTTTAAGATGTACACTTTGAACCACTTTGTGATTTTTTGATCTTTGCATATTGCTTGTTAAATAGTAAGTATTCTTTGTTGTCATTTGAATGTCAACTGGGTTAAATGTTCTTTTCCTTTATAAGCACTCATTTCCAAGGTGTGGTGATATACTGTGTACCCTAATAAACTTGCCTGAGGATCAGAGAACAGAGCCAGCCACTAGATTAGACATAGAGGTCAGGCAGTGGTGTCACACACCTGTAATCTCAGCACTTGAGATCTCATGCCATTGCTTGGGAAACACACACACCTTTAATTCCAGGAAGTAATGAGGTAGGGCAGAGAAAGGTATATAAGGCACAAGGGAAAAGGAACTTACTCTCTTTAGGCTGAGGATTTTGTAGAGGTAAGAACTAGTTAGTGGCTGGCTGTTCCGCTTCTCTGATCTTTCAGCTTTCACCCTGTATCTGGCTCTGGGTTTTTTTTTTTTTTATTAAATAGACCATCTAAGATTCGAACAACACCAAGGGTCTCCTCTCTCAGTGCACAGTGAAGAGAAACCATGTGACCCTTCATTTATTCACATTTTAAAAAATGCTCTAAGGCATCCAACCTTGATATGAGGGTTTGTGCCTAGTCTTATTACATCTTGTTATGCCATGTTCAGCTGATATACCTAGGGTTCCTGCTCTTTTCTGAAGGGAAATGGAGCAAAATGGATCTAAGGGAGAGGAGAGCTGGGGAGTGCTAGGAGGAGTGGACGGAGGGGAAGCTGAGGTCAGGATACACTTTATGAGAGAAGAATAAATAGAAATAAAAAATACTCTATGGGATATAAGTCTGGTGGTCCTTTTCTCTGAGAGGGTCTACACTTACCTGTATCTCCTAACGTGATCACTGAAATTGGAGGTGAGATAGTACACAAATCATGGGAACTTACTTGTAAAGGGATCTTGAAGAGTCACAAAGACTGATTGACAGCACATGGTAATTTCTGGAAATTGAGGACAGAATGGTAGGGACTGCCAGTTTCTCCTGGAGGGACTATTAGGTTCCCAAGCTCAGCCTGCAAAGCTATGAATATTTGCAGTTTTTCTGATTATTTGTAAAGACACCAGTGTCCCACGAGGATGTCTAGAATGTAGATGTGGTGATGTTACACTTTTGTTTAGTGTGAATGTTCATCTGAGGACTTGTCTTCATTTTGTTTCAAAAAGTGCCTTATCAAAGAAAATTTTGCATGTCTTTAAGAAATATTTTTGCACACTGTGGTAGAGGGGAAATAACACTCTAAAATCACAAGAATGGATGATTTCTTGTGTGTGGTGTAAAGGAATATTTTTTATGTATTTGTCTGAAAGGCAAGAATACAGTAAGTAGGGAAAAGACCCTTAAAATTGAGAGGTCTATCATTGTTTTCTATCAAATGGAAGTGACAGAAATTGATATATCACAAAATATGATAATGTGTTCTCTAGAAATCATTTATTATTTTTCTTTATGTTGTCCACTGGTATATACTTTGGAGACCTTCTGTAATTTGATTCCAAAATTAATAGCTATTAATCATTTAATGTTCTATATAGATAAAGTTTAATTTCTATTTTTTCATTATTGCTGTGGATGATTGATTGATAAATAAAACATTGATTGGCCAGTAGTCAGGCAGGAAGTATAGGTGGGACTAACAGAGAGGAGAAATGAGAGAACAGGAAGGCACAGAGGAGGAGAAGCCAGCCTGCCATTCAGGGAGATCATGTAAAGGCAGCAGGTAAAGACACAGAACACATGGCGACATATAGATTAACAGAAATGGGTTGAGTATAAGAGTAAGAGCTAAACAATGGTAGGCCTGAGCTAATGGCCAAACAGTTTAAATCATATAAGCGCCTGCATGTTTATTTTATAAGTGGGCTACGGAACTGCCTGGGCTTGGTGGGACCCAGAGAAAAAAACTCTAACTATACATTATCCATTGATTGCACTGGTACACGAGAAAGAGGCTTACTCAGAGGGGTATCAGTTGCTATGAATAATACTATATCAGTATGCCTTTAAATAACATGTAAATACAATTTCTTCTATCATAAAGATAATTTAAACCTTATTTGACCATAGTGAGATTATGATTACATGATTTATGGTAACACTATGGTGAAAGTCTGATTATCTTTTTTTATATGCTCCCAAGCAATAAAACCCTTTTATTTAGGAACTCTTAAGCCATCAATCCACAACTTACACTACTGTTCCCATCCAAAACTCACTAGTATAGTTATAGCACATAAAGTATCTTCTGACATACTGTTATTTACATATTATGCACATTATTTATCTACATGTGGCAGAGTCTTTTGCTTATTTAATTCACTCTAATATTATCAAAGCCTACAACAATATCAAGGACAGCACAGGTTAAAGTTTATAGCTATTTAAATTAAAACTAAATTAGTGATTTTCAAGGGCTGATACAGTTTTCAAAAGAGCATAAAAATTTCTGAACTGAACTGACTGACATTCCCGAAGAATATAATTATTTCAATGAACTTTTTAACTTTAAATATTAAATAATTAAAGTATAACTCTCTTTTCCATCTTAAGTCTGTTCCTTAATGAACATACAGACAGAGAGGAAAACGGACAACTGCAAATATATTCTTCCTGTAGCTCAAAATAAAAGTTATGGGTACTCTAAAATGTTAATTTTAAATGAAGGAGGTATGGCAGAAATAACTTTTTAAATATTAATATATATTGATTTCTAATAACCAGAAAGTATAGTGATATTAGAATAAACTCAATAGGAGGAAATTTATTTCTGGTACTATAAAAACTGCAGATGATGGGGTCATGGAACCTAGAAGAACCTGCTGCTGCCACATTCTTAAACCAGTATAATTCCAAACTGCATTCAACATACTTACCCCTATATTCACAGATAAGTATAGCTCTTACCCCTCATCAAAGAAGTTTCATTTTGCAGCAGACAGAGAATTTACAGAAAGCTATAACTGAGCAAACTATAGAGAACAACTGACTGTAGGATGCCCAACTTTGACTGATACTTCTCTTATGCAACCCTTATATCTACAGGTTGTAGAAATATTGTCAGAGTCTTAGGACCAGGAATTCTGCTATGAGATGATGTCTTCTATAAATGAGAGGGAAGCTGTAACTGTGGTATCACAAAGATACAGTCATCTAATTGTGGGAGGCTATAAGGAAACACTATTTTCTGGAAAAAGTAGGGCAGCACACATGAACTCACAGCTTTGTGAACAGTATGAACAAAACTTGTGCAAGCCCAAGCCAGTCAAAATTTCAGAATGAATAGTGATGGAGCTATTGGCAACTACTATCTGCCAGAATTGGAACAGACAGTTTTCTCTAAGAATGTCAGTTGCGTAGACAATCTGGGAGGATATGGGAAAGGGAAGCCAGTGAACAGAATGTATTTTATGAAGAATATACTTTCAACAAAACAAAGCAAAACAAAAGAATTAAAGCAAACCAGAACAACAAATAAAAGGCAAAAAAAAATCCAAAGAATGTATCTCGAAGTAAGTCAAGGGGAAAAATTACACATCATTGGGCTGCACAAAATGGTCTTGAAAAATTAAAATTGTAGAAAACTATAAAAATATAGTTTTACCTGACATTATCAAAGCCATTCTCCAGCCCTACATAATTGAGAGTGAGCCAAACAATTCGAATATCTTCTTTAGAGAGGAAGAAACATAGGAAGAACTTGCTTGCAACACTCTATACAGCACGATAACTCCATGGAAGCCTGTTTTGTTATCCTACCTAAGTAAGAATATGTATACCTGCTCAAAATAAAATTATTTTGATTATAGGAAAGTTCACTGAATTGACAAACATCATTTCAATTAAAACAAGTGAGAGCAACCAAGACAATTATTTCTTGTTTTATCTCCTATGTGGAATCCTCAGTGGGGTAGTATAAAACATGAAAGTCAAAGAGGAATTATTTTTGAGGAGCATCAGTTGTAAGATACGGTTGGAATAAGGAAGCAAATCATGGTATGTGATCAAAACACATTATGCACATGTATGGAAATGTCATTAATATTTCTTTGTACAATTGATACATGCTGACATATCTTTAAAAAATATATAATTCCAATGGAGATTTTCAGGTTATAAGAAGTTAAAGCTTTAATATGTAATTACAGCAGATATAAAATGATTTTTAAAGTAGTTTCTGGGAGAAATAAAATTAATAACCTTAATGGATGAGATCTTCATGAACAGCCTGGACATAAGTAGGGGAAATGAAGGGCGAGGGTCAAGGGAAAGAGAGCTTGGGGGAGTGGGAGACCCCAGCTGGATCAAGAACAGAGAGGGAGAACAAGGAATAGGAGACCATGATAAATGAAGACCACATGAGAATAGGAAGAAGCAAAGTGCTAGAGAGGCCCACAGAAATCCATAAAGGTACCCCCACAATAGACTGCTGGCAATGGTCGAGAGACAGCCCAAACTGACCCACTCTGGTGATAGATGGCCAAACACCCTAATTGTAGTGCTAGAAACCCCATCCAATGACTGAGGGATCTGGAAGCAGAGATCCATGGCTAGGCCCCAGGTGGAGCTCCAGGAGTCCAATTAGCGAGAAAGAGGAGGGTCTATATGAGCGAGAATTGTTGAGACCAAGGTTGGATAAAGCACAGGGACAAATAGCCAAATGAATGGAAACACATGAACTATGAACCAATGGCTGAGGGGCCCCCAACTGGATCAGGCCCTCTGAATGGTTGAGACGGTTGATTGGCTTGATCTGTTTGGGAGGCATCCAGGCAGTGGGACCAGGTCCTGTGTTCATTGCATGAGTTGGCTGTTTGAAACCTGGGGCTTATGCAGGGTTGCTTGGCTCGGCCTGGGAGGAGGAGACTGGTTCTGCCTGGACTGAGTCCACCGGGTCAGCCTCAGTCCTGGGGGAGGGGGAGGCTTTGCCCTGGAGGAGGTGGGAATGGGGGGTGAACTGGGGGGGAAGGGGAGGGTGCGGGAGGGGGGAGAACAAGGAAATCCATGGCTGATATGTAGAACTGAATGGTATTGTAAAATAAAATAAAATAAAATAAAAATCTAAAAAAAAAATGTAAACTGGGATTTAAATGTTTAGTGTTTATTCAAATGGAAACCATAAATGTGATCAAATGGACACATTAAGATGTGAAAAAGTAGAAATTAAAATAAAGGATAACCGTGCACAATGGTTCATGCCTGTATTTTCTGGACTTGGTAGTAAGATTTTGTCAGTAGTTTGCGAACATGGCAAGTCTTTTCTCCATACACAGGTAAAGATCAAGGTGAGCTACATTATGAATTCCTGCCTCAAACAGCCAAAATCTGAAATCCAAAAACTGAAAAAAAGGGTATGTTTTTTCTCCAAGATCACAAAAATACAATGAAAGGAGATGCCAATGTATATAGAAGTATAGATGAGAGGTAAAAGCAGGAAAGGAAGGAAGCATTGAAAGAAAGGAAGGAAGGAAGGATAAAAAAAGAAGGCTAAATTATTTAAATCTACTTAAATAAATATTCATTGATATACTGGGTCATGAACTCCAAGAGACTTAGGATCAGAATTAAAATTTGAAAAGAATGAAATTCCTGCCTGGAGGTGGTGGTGCATGCCTTTAATCCCAGCACTCTCGCAGAGCCAGGCAGATCTCTATAAGTTCGAGGTCAGCCTGGTCTACAGAGGAAGATCCAGGACAGGCACCAATACTACAGAGAAATCCTGTCTCAAAAAAAAAAAAAAAAGAATGAAATTCCTGAATCATTTTTAAACTGATGGTTAGTAAATATTTTAAATATATGGATATATATATATCCATATATATGTCACAATACATTATATCTTTTTGAAACAAGCTAAATATGCACTTTTCTTGGTATTAAAAAAACTGACAATATAAAGGAAGAAATGAATTCTTGTAGTAGAGGTACACACAAAATTTTGAATTTTCTATCTCCAGTTTGTTTCTCAGATGTATGTGTAATAACTTCCCATATTATAATTATTTACTTGACTTAATGATATCAAAATTTAGATAATCTGAATCCTGAAAAATGGATATTTCACTTCACATGCGGTATTTCAGTTGCAAGAATTCATATGCAAATTCAAAATACATTGAGCATTAAAATATTCCAGTGTTTCAGAAGACACAGAAATGGAAATGATGATATCACCCTAAAATAATTTTTTCAGTGTAAGGGAAAAGTAACATCATAACAGCAAGAGATAAAGCTATATGTCCCTTTGACAGAGTGACAAAAAGTACTGTACAAGCACTTCTAGAAAAAGGAAACAATTCTAGTTTCTGGAGTGTGGAACTGTGTTATATTTTAAGTTTTATAAAAACACAAGGTTTTCATATTCACATAATTTGTAAAAAAAAAAAAAGATTTCCTAAAAAGTGAAAAGCTAAGATGTTAGCAATGTAACTGGAGAAAGGAATTAGTTTATGTCGGAGACAGGTTTGGTTGCTCTTGTAGGCAACTCATTTCAAAAGACGTTATTACTGCTGCAACTCGTTGAGAAGGGGACCATGACTATTTTTTGCATCAATGTAGTGATTTTGTGTACTTTTTCGGTGGTCATTTATAAAGTTTAGAGAATGACAAACTAGTTCTTTCTGTGACAGAACATCCAGTGTATTGCATTACATTAACAGTAGAACAATTATCCTAGCATGATGCTCTTACAATTTTGTTTGCTTATCCTACTAAGAACTACTTACCATGCACATAGCCAAAACCCTAATGGCATAAAGAGATTTCACATGCTTTTAGTCACTGAATTATACATACATACTGTGGTGAATTGCTTGCTCTGCTTATCTTAAACACCACAGCCAATCAAATACATTGTGTTGTAAAATGAATCAGATACTGAAGATACTGGGTTTATGTGCTGAAGTTTTTCATAGAAGCTTGACTTTTGTTTAAACTTCAAATTTTATTAGTTTTTATTTATTATACTTGATAAGAATATGAACCTTACATTTCATGTTGTACCATGAGATATGATTATCCATTATGGTTGCTGAGAATCTAGATATTTTAAGGCAATATAGGAACTCCAAGACATTTAATTAGAGTTAGCTCTCAGAGGGCTTTTTGTCTTTACTTCTGATCAATAACATTAAACAATGAAAAGCAAAATACTAGTGATGGTCACAAGTAATCAAGTCTTTTGAATACAGTCTATAGTGGAGGTAACTCACATACAAAAAACACATATTTATTGTCCTCCTTTTCCAAATTAATCAAGTGAATATATATACACATATGCATACACACACACACACACACACACACACACACACACACACACACACGGCCATTGGCATAAAAGAAAACTTCTAAGATAAGATGAAAAAAAATGAAATGACAGTCCCGGGCATGAGGCATCACAACTGAACCATGTGTTACATTAGATTGCAAGAGAATTGTATAATATAGCTGCTGCCTTACTGTTACAGCTTTTTCTCACATACCAAATTACCATGCTAAAAAGACTTGAAGTTTGTGATAATTTATGAAACTATAAATATTTCTGCTTTATTAATATAGTATAGACAGATGTATTAACTTGGTTATATGAGTAGGAGCAGACCTCCTGTGAGCATATCTGTAAAACAATAAAGAACCTGTAGATCTCACATTCTTCATACAACGGAAAAATATAAGAAAAAAACTAACAAAGATAGGAAGTATTAGTCTGTTTACTTAAGACCATATATTTGTCTCGGCTTTTTTATTGTTTTTCAATAATTTCATACATGTATGGAGTGAAATGTCATTCTCTCCCTTTATCTGTCCAACAGCTTATTTTCCTAACTTAATTTTTCCTCATCTTCTCCTCTTCATTCTTCTTTGATAATCTGCTGAGTTCAATTAGTGTTGTCCACATGTGCATGATGTGGGTCCATCCACCAGAGCATGAGTAACTCAGGCCAAGAAAGACAAACATCACATGTTTTCTCTCATATATGTGTCCTAGTATCAAATCATCTTCCTGTGTCTTTAAGTTGTTGCCCAAATGGAAGGCAGGAAACTAGAAATGAACCACTTGTGGGACGATAAATTGCAGGAAATAGCAGATTATACATAAAATGGGATAAATAGTTAAATTAATGGAATATATATGTATATATATATATATATATATATATATATATAATTATACATATAAGACATGTACCCAGGCATCTGAGAACTGTTTATTCTTCTTTAAAAATTTCATTATTAGTTACATACTCCATTGTTAGAGACAGGGACATCTCAATGTTATTAATGGGTCCTTTTTATAAAGCAATATGTATTTTAGTTGCTTTACTGGCAAAACAAGGCAAGTCTGTGAAAGTAATTGAATTCTTCCTGTATCATGAAACAGGGGGAAAATATTACAACAATTGTTTTGCTGTCCAAATTATCTCCTAGGTTTCCCTCTAGGGAATAAAAGTTGAAACATTTACCAGAAGGACTTGCATAGAAGGAACTCCTGGAGGTCTAAATCAAAAGAGATAACAGGAGCTATTCTTTCATTCTACACATGTACTGTTTGGTCAAATGAACTATACAGCAATGGAAACAGCAGCACTTGGATGCACTTACAGCAACACTTTAAAATGTTTATGTTTTTATTTTTAATTCACAATGATTACTTGGAAATTTGTGAGATAGTTCATATTTACATAGTCAAAAGATAAGACAGCACATTTCTTTAGTGCAGTGATCATTTACAAATATATAAACACAATTACAACATGAGTCCATGCCCATCTCTACATCCTTTCAAATCTATGCTTAGAATATATCACATGATTATGATCATGAGTAATCAAAACAGAAGAGGATTCAAGATCCTGGAGGACACATATGCATGGTCTAATATATTCAGGGGAAATATTGGAGAAAGGTAGATATCAACTGATAACAACTATCAGAAGAGACATGTAATGGTTGAAAATCTCTAGTCCAATAGCAAACTACAATAGAAACCACTCTACAATGGAAGGCTCCATATCCAAGAATATTTGACAAGCAAAAATAGACCTTGATAGGTTTTTAAAAAATAAAAACATTAATTTTGAAAAGAGTTCACTTTTAAATTGTATCTTTCAGGCACAGCAAAGAGTTTTGTTTATTTGTCTTATTTTAAATTTATTTATTAAATTTGTTCAGATGCTTTTATAGAGGTATATATTGCACTATAACTTTCTTACCTTCCCCCAAGACAACTATCAGCACATTCTTCCCTATGAGTATTCCATGTTCTAAATAAAAGATTGTTTCAACACTTTTTTTTTGGAAAACCAATAACCCTAAAAGGTTATCAGATGCCAAGGGGGAGATTCTGAGAATATTTATTCCTTTCAGACAGTAAAACCAGTAAAATTTACTAATTAATTATAGGCTAGCATAATGAAGATTGCTTATTTCAGTTGCGCTGCTATTGTTCACATCTTTGTGGTTCTCGTTCAGGTTGGTTGGTAGTGTTCTCATAAGACAAAAGCTTGAAAACATAGTTATTTTATTGACCATGCTCACATCTGTCAGAGTTTTTATAACTCTACCCTGTTGAACTCCTTTTATAGTTAAAAAAGATTATTGGTGTCTGAATAATCTCAAACATTTTATTTTGTCCTTGATCCTATGGGTCTTCATCAACACTATTCTTAGTAAAATTTAAAATACATAGTTAACAATGAGAAGAGTTTAATGAAGCAAAAAGTATCCCAGATTGTAAATTGGAGATCTAAATTCTAGTTCTAGATCTAATTCAACATTCACTTTGCAGAAGTTTTTCATTTAACAATTCAGAGGTTTGAATACATAATTTCTTTTTATATCCCTTTCCCTGTTTAAACTCTAGGGCTTCTTTAAGAATATCTGAGGTCTAGCCACAGGCCTCAATTAATTTACAGTGCAAGATCAACAAACAGATGGTATACAAAGTATGCTACATTTTCTATGAAGAAAAATTATCAGGACAATGCAGAAAATTCTCTCAGATGTAGGTCACCTGTATATAACTTATGCTTTCAATTGATGGTTCATATATCTAATGTGATTTAGTTATATTCTCCAATTTTTCACTACTTGAAAAAAACAGATTTCTATTTGATTGTACGATCAAAACACTTTATAATCTGTAGGATGCTTTTTAAGGATGATTTTAGAAGTAAAATAATGGGTTTAAGGATCCAAAACTGTAGCATGAATCTTAAAAGGTCTTATTAGTAAAATCAAACTGAGGCGAGTTATTGGGGCGAATGCTGGAAGATCAGAGAAGCAGAACAAGCCACTGCTACCTCACCTCACCAGTTGCTAAGCTGATCCTGTTTCCTCAGACTGGAAGCTTCTGAGTCCTCATTCAGAATGAATCTCAGCTCAACTGTGCTGCTCGAAAGCCTGAATCCTTAACCAGCCAAATGCTTCAAGTTTCTGGTCCTCACGCCTTATACATCTTTCTGCTTTCTGCCTTGCTCCCTGGGATTAAAGGCTCACTTTCTGATATTAAAGGTGTGAGTCACCATGCCTGGCTGTTTCCAATGTGGACTTGAACTCACAGAGATCCAGACGGATTTCTGCCTCCAGAAGGCTAGGATTAAAGGTGTGTGCTACCACTGCCTATCCTGTATGTTTAATATTGTGACTGTTCTCTTCTCTGACCCCAGATAAGTTTATTAGCGAGCACAATATTTTGGGGAACACAATACCACCACACAAAACAAATCAGGATGAAAGCACCTCTCCTACTCTTACTACCATGAGAACTCAACTTTAGGCAGTTGATTCTGAGTAATTGGAAAATTATGGGGGAAAACTCCCATGAATGTAGTTGAAGAACAGATTTCATTTCTTGACAATAACTTGAATTTTAGAGATAGAGACAGGGAATGAAAGTGACTATTAAATATACTCCATAGCTTTAAGTGACACAAAATAGCTTCAAAAGGAAGCTGAACATTATTAGTTTACAAACAGTTAAAATCAGGTCATTCTTTTTTTTTCCGTGTTCTTAGCCATTCTTGGACCAATAATTTAGAAGGCAAAGAAATTCATTTTTATTGGGCAACATACATAAAAACCTTTCCAGGATTGGAATTCAGTTGAAAGACTAGTTCAAAGGAAGTGAATCTTGTGAAATAGAGGTAATTTTAGCCTTTTGAAACAGATGCATGTGATTGGGGACTATTGTCTCTCAGGAGTGGAGAGCATAGGACCTGTGATCATAGTAAGTAAACATCGCACTGAACAGAGGTTACTCAGAAATTTGAAATCAACTCACAAGTTCTTTCATTCACTGTGAATTGCAAAGCAGCCTATATAAGTTCAAAGTTCCCACAAATGAAATGGAAAAGCTAGAGAATATGCTAGTTTTCACTGTTAGACAACAAACATTTCATGACAAAAGGTACAGATAATAGACTATATTGTTAAAATGGATATGTTTTGAAATACAATAACATAAAAGCAAACTTAATAATAGAATGAATGGTCACAGTCCTGCAATGCTTATACATATGCTAATAAGATCTAATGTTTCATTCATATTCAAATTATAAATGTAGGATTGTAATAATATGGATAATATGTTTTTCATCTAAATTTATGAGAGGCACAGCAAATGTCTTTGGACATAATCCAAATTATTTGAAATTAATTTTCAACATCCACTGTCTTTTTAACTTAATCAATTAAAACAGATCATTGTTCATTCACCAATGTTTCTGACATTTACTTTGTGTTAAAAACTGTTCTATACAGTGAGGATATATCAGCATATATTTTTTAAAAATCCTCAAAATGGCATTTCTTGTTCTGATACAAATCAATTACAGCCAAGGAAGACAACATTGAAATGTTTTATAATTCTTCACATTTATATTTATATTAGTGTCTAAAATAGTTAGAATTGCAATGAGAAGACTGATAAGGGCATTCAGAATCTTAATGAAATTTTAAATGAGTGCTAATGATATTCATTGAAAACATACCATTGTCAAATGAAAACTACTATGAAAATGTCTCAAACACAGTTGCTTCAAACACATATTTACTATATAATGTTTTACAGGTTAGACTCCTTATATGTGTATCAATAGCCTAAAATGGCACCCAAGCTTCATTTCTTTTTGTAAGCTCTATTGAAAACCCAAATGCCCTCAACTCTTCCTTCTTGATTCTTCTTTGTCTTGTGTCATCTGTACCAAACTTCATATGCAGTAACATTATTTTTATTGTTATAAACACCCTTTCATCTGACTGCTGATCAAGGAATTTATATACTTTAAGGGATTCCCACATTCACTATTTTATATTTTTAATGTTTTTCTTCTTACAAATGCATATTAAAATGTGTTTGTCATTACAAGAGCACAGATAAGTAAGCACTTGAGAGCGATGCTTAGACCATGAAGTTTGAGTTCTTTTGAAGGCATCAGTAACATTACATAAGTTAGTTAGCCTCTCTTAATTCATCCATTTGTTCTCTCAATCTCTGTCGCTGTCTCTCTCCTTTTTTCTGTCATCTTTCCAATTTCTTTTAATGGACAAATTGCTAAAATGTTCTAATCAAATTATAGTACTTCCATTCTTCAGAAACAAGACAATAAATTTACATTTGTTTTAATTACCCACTCAATAGTATTCTTTTATTATTTTATAGCAGCACAAAATAGACTAAGACACCAGATAACTCAAAATGGTTTCAAATTACAAGGTCCATAATCTTAATATCTACCAAATCCTTATTTTCATGTAAAATGGCATATTTGCTGTCTTTTTCCATTAGAATTCAGATTATTTGGAGGTCAATTATTTTCAGCATGTTAGGTATAGCTATACACTTATCTTGTGGCAAAATGCTCTTGGAAGAAGAAATATAATAAACAAATCCATGATGGTTGTAACTTACATTCATAAAACAGTAAGCAAGCTAAGGTAGCTAGACAAGAGGGAGATCAGGAGCTACAAATAAAATACTAGATCAAAGAAAGAATGTAAAGCTGAATGAACAAATAGTTAAGCATCCTAAGGACATGAGTGATACATCTGCTTTCTCTGAGAGGGATAAGTGGCATGTGGTAGATAGTAGAAGCATGCTGTGATGCAACTTTCACTTTTAAAGGCTCACTATGACAGTTTATTATAATATATATTATTGCTGAGATCATATTGTAAGACATGCCACAATTTTCGTTGAATGGAAATTATTTTACAAAAGTTAAACTTTATTATAAATGTATTAAAGAAACAGGAATTAGCTAGTTTTTTCTTCTACTAATGTTTATTTATCTCAAATAAATCACTGTGATAATTTATAATTGTTATTCTATACCTCATTGAAGAGTTGGTTGATGTGTACATTGTGACTTCCTTATTCTAATGACATGTGTTAATAACAGTTTCACCAGTGAGGTAAATAACAGAGCCTGATGGTGCTGAACCAATGCCCCATACTATAGTTGTCCATTATTGTTTTGATGAGTTTGAGTTTTAAAGATTCATGAATTACCCCTATCTACTTAGGATGAGAATACAAGCATAAGTGACCAAACCTAAATAATTGTATGTGGTTCTAGAGATGGAACCCATGCTCTCATTCTTGCAAAACAAGCATTTTGTCAAAGAAACTGTCTCCCCACCTGCACTCCAATGTAAATTTTGTTCTCTTATGTTGATGTATAATGTTCCCTATTTCATGTAGTATCTATCATCTACAAACTAAAATAATGTTTACGTTTTAATGATAAACACCAAAATTTCACAGTTTGGGCAGTATAATAAATTGTTATTAACATATGAAATATTCAAATGTTTATGTGAAATCAACTGTGTTTCTGATCAAACATAGCATGTAACTTGTTGGAAGGAAGACTATTTGAAAAAATAACATTTTATGAGTTCTTAAGAGAGGATATAGATGTTTTCCTGTATCATCTAGGAGTGCAGGCACCTGGAGGCAATGAAAATATGTTTTGAAATAGTTTAGAGTGAGTATAGTCAGCTGCTTAATTTTACTGACACCCTATTTAAGGAATTCATCACAATCACCAGCTTCCCATATTCTGTTATTATTTCAAGTGCTTTTTACTTTCTCTAGTCTGCTTTCTTCCTTACCTTCCATTAAAATTTTCAGCATACTAGATAGAAGAATTCAAAAATCATTTATATGTAAAAAATCTTCTTTATTAAATATTAATATTATGTTTGACATTAAACATTTCATTAAAGCAAACTATATGCTTTTATAATGGCATCTAATTTTCTGCAGTTTCTTAAATGACTTAATTGGTTAACTGTATATGAATAAGATATTTATATTATAATTGATCAATTTGGCATTTATTCACCAATAAT
Source organism: Peromyscus melanophrys (assembly GCA_902168415.1). Taxonomy (NCBI): domain Eukaryota; kingdom Metazoa; phylum Chordata; class Mammalia; order Rodentia; family Cricetidae; genus Peromyscus; species Peromyscus melanophrys. The sequence goes on along the minus strand of CABHPR010148206.1, from coordinate 24,751 downwards.
ACCTAAGTATATGACTAAGCTTGGAATACATAGCTACGTCCTCATTTGAAAATAGTTTAACACTGTCTTAATAAGGTACCATGAAATATTAGCCAATACACATTTCATATCAAAGGTAATTATAATACATATGAATAACTAGAAGAGACCATTGTAACACAAAAGTCACATGACTAGACAATTCAATTGGTTTCTTAATAGTGATTTCCTATTAATTAAATATAGCATGGAAATTGAATATCTGCAAATACTTAGGTTCTAGCCTGAGGGGTGTGGTGAATCATTTAAAGGAGGGAACAAATGTAGGGACTATGTCATTGGTGCTTTTCCTTAAGAAGGGTTTATGAGATGTTGGATTAGTACTTGTCTTTCTCTCTGGTATCATGAGATGAGCTGCTTGCTCCAGTTATGTAATTGCTGCCAAACCATGCTACTTGAGTACAGGTTCAAAACTATCCCAGCAGGTCCTAGACTGAAACATTCCTAATTGGAAAACAAAAATTTCCATTGTTATCTTTACAAGCTGATTAGAATGTATTTGTTAGAGTAATATAAAGCTAAGTAACACATGAAATCTAGTTCTTACCCATAAAATAATTGCAACGCATTTTCTAGGTGAAAAATCATGCTTTAGATAATCCTTAACTTTAAATACCTGTAGAAATTTGCATATTGAAACTATGTTCTAGTAATAAAGTATGCTTACTACTATAGTGTTGTTGCTATCATGAAGGTGGACTAAGATGAAATTGTATTAGAATACACTAAAATTACTGAATAACAAATTGAAAAATGTAGAATGTTTCTATTTGTAATATAATACAATTTTAGAGATTTAATATACACAGGCATTTACTGTAGAATGTTGGTAGGTCTATTATATGCGACTATTTTCACTTAAACATAATTTTGTCTTACTGGTTTTAATACATTTTTAAATGACACTGATATAAAATTCAGGTTCCTGTATCTTTCCTGGAGGCTTTTTATTATAGTACAAGGGTTTTGGAAAGAGGAAACAACTTACAGTGCATAGAAGAGCCATTGGTAAGTAAATGACTGTTATTGCAGAGTTTAAAGGATTGTAAACCTTGAGATGTAAAATGAGGCAAAGATGCTTTGTTCCAGCAAATAACCTATGAATCCCTGTCTGAGTTGTTCACTGACATTAACCAGACCTTTCCATTTTACAGGACAATATGACTGTATGATAAGAATCTGATGACCTTTCCTTTTCCTCTTCCTTCCTAACACAATAAAAATGGTCTCCATCAAAATGTCATGGAAAGTATAAGATGTAATCTTGTATCTGTCATATGAGTTGATAGATTCATTACCAATATACTATCAGCAATCTTTATTGAATTGTACTTGATTTTTGCTGATTAAATAAGGGAAAGACTGAAATGTATCTTTTGAAATTCAAAATAGCATTCTATTTTGAAAAACAATTCTGTGTGTTTTCTTCTTAGGTTTATCATTTCAGGTTCCTTTTGATATAGTAGTTGCTTACCCATTAAAAACCACAATTTTAAACAGAAAAAATGTCTACTAAACTTTTGTTATTTTTCTGATATATGTTAAGGAGTGAGTGCTTAGTTAATCAATATTATGTTTGTTATTTTCACATATCCAGGAAAAGTAATGAATGTACTTTTTGGGATGAGATAAAGAATAAGTCAAAAGGATAGATACAAATGTCAGAAATTACTCGGTTTTTTTGTTTTTATATGTGACAAACCAAGTAAACAAATATCTACACTAAATGTTCTGTCCATTTAGTGCTAGTCACTTTTGAAAATGGACTCTTTTTCTATATCCATAACACATGTAAAGAGAGATGGTGCTCTGAATTTCAAACATACATATATAGCTCAAATCAACTTTATTTGCCTCCATATGCTGTGGAAAAGTCCTCTGTACACTGTGTCAATATATGTTGCTATGATTGATTTAATAAACAAACTGACTGACCAATAACTGAACAGGATAAAGTTAGGCGGGAAAGCCAAAGTGAGAATGATGCGATGAGGAAGGGTGGAGTTAGAAGAGATACCAGCCAGCCACTGAGGAGGCATGGCATGTAGAAAATGAGGTAACAAGCCATGAGCTATGTGGTAAAGCATAGATAAGAAAAATAGGTTAATTTAAGTATAAGAGTTAGGTAGTAACAAGTCTGAGCTATTGTCTGAGCATTTATAATTTATATGAAGCCTCTGAGTGATTATTTGAAAACAGCTTCTGGACAGGAAAACTCTGCCTACATTCATCATGAATGTTAGCATTTAGGCACCTGTACTGGCCTGCCCTCAGAGTCCTGACAGGATATACCTCAATTGCAGCCACTAAGAGTACCTCCTGTGCATATTCGCTATGGGTCTTATACACCTCCCATCTCTCTCTCCTTCGCTCTCATCCCCAGGGACCAGTCTCTGTCCCATTTTCTGTCCCTTTTCTTCCCTATCTTCAATAAACCTCCTACATGGGCCTTCTTGTATGATGTGACTCCTTCCCACCATTTTTAAAATACAACATTGGCTCCTAGTCAGAGAATCAAACTCCAGTCTCCTGCATGATAGGTGGGGATATTTATCACTATACAAACAGGGAGCCAATGTTCTAAGTAAGTGAGGCTTATGCTCCAAGGTTCTATTTTTTCCCATTTTTCAAAGCAGGAAGGTCTCCCACAAATTGACAAATTCAGCTGTGATGATTGATCTTCGTTGTCAGCCAAGCAGAGGTACGTCAGTCTGCCTGTTTGTCCTAGTGTCTGCTACACACCCTGGCTCAGCAGCTGAATCAGCTGGCCAAAGCTAGCTCCTTCAGATTTGCTGGGCAAATCAATCTGCTTTCCCGGCAGTCTGAAACGTGTGGGGACCATGGATCCTGGTTCACCCACAACAGCCATACTTTCCCACCTAACCAATCGCTGGGTCTCTCCATTCAATACCAACGATTGGTAAGCCCCCTGCCTTTGGCTATTTCCCATGAATAAGGTTTTGTTTCTTGAGCACAGTACTTGCCTTCTGGCTTTTCTCAAAGTCTGGATACCAGGCAACTGTGTCTCACTTAGGCTCTTAGCCCATCGACCCCTGCTTTTTTGGATGACCATCTACTGAGCATCTTGTGCCTCCTCTTTGGTCCTTGCTGAACCTCTGGGACACTAGAGATTCCAGCCCTTGGACCTTCTCGACCTCACTCATGGAAAATGTACCTACCTCCATATCTAGCACCTGATTTAAGAGCTTAACATATCCATCTTTGCAGTTGGACTTGGTCCCATAAAATGGCTGCTTACCAGCACCCCATATCCTGGTAGTTCACAGGAACGTAGTAACATCTGCCAGTGATCTGTTAGATGGAAGGGGGTACCCTACTTTCAATCTTTCTTTTATCAAGTCCCTACTCTGATGTAGCCTTTCACCCTTTCACTCTTTGTTCTCCCCTCCCCCAAATCTTTTGCACTAACTCTGTTGTGTGTGGTGTGTTTGCTTAGTGGCATACCTTGGCAGGGCCCACCACATGTACCCACTTCATGCTAGGACGCTACCTGCCTTCTAAACCTGCAGCAGATCTGCTCTTTTTCACCTGCAAAAAAAAATCTGCTTTCTGATCTACTCTTTTCCACCTGCAATAAATCTGCTTTCTCATTCTCCAACAGATTTGCCTTCCATTCAATACCAATAAGTGGGTCTCTGGTGGGGCCACCTGCTTCTGACCATTCCCCTAGATGTGAGGCTTCATTTCTTAAGCACAGTCCTCTCCTTGCCTTCCGTTTTTTCTCAAAGTCCTGATACCAGGTGACTGTGTCTCTCTTGGGCTCTTAGCCCTTGGTACCTATTTTTGTGTGATGGTACACTGAACAGCTTGTGCCCACTTCCTTGGGCTACCTACCGCCTTAGCCCTTGCTCTTTGCTTGGCTGAACACTGAGGGCCTTGTGCCATTCCCTCTGCCTCATCCTTGGGAACTGTGTCATACACCTCTTTGTTCCCATTGAGATGTCTTTTGGAGACCCACTGAACATTCTTTGGACGAGGAAGTTGGGAAACTGGGAAAGAATTCTCCACTTTCTTCCCTTTTCTTTGCTCTAAGACCTGTTTATGTTTGTCTGATCTTCCTCTCTAAATGTTCTGTTTGCTGCAATGTGCAAATCAGAGATGGAGAAGCCAGCTTTATTTTGCACAGCACATACAGGTTCTCGCTTTCTATTTACTCAACTCCTGTTTAATTTTGTGTGTGTGTGTGTGTGTGTGTGTGTGTGTGTGTGTGTGTGTGTGTATAACTATAAACAGCAACCACATGGCTCTCCTCCAACTTGGCTGGTGACCTCATCATGATTTTTTATGAGCTCCAGGGAGTGGACTTGGATCCATCTTAACAGCATCTTGCCAAGTCCAAGTATTGCCAGACGGTTCCACAGAGCCTGGACAGTGAAGTGAAACAGCAGCCACCCCAGGATATGGCCAGAACCCTAGTTTTCTCAGGTCCCCCAAAGATGGTCGATGGCCCCCAGGCCAGCAGGAAGCAGTCTTGAGAACATAGCGCCTTCAGTGCTGCCTCACCTGCTACCCCTTTCTAACTCTTCACCTTTTTATAATAAACAAAAAGAAGGAATGTTACCATTTAGGTATCTATACAGGCCTGCCCTTAGGGTCCTGACACGATATACCTCAGCTGCAGCCACTAAGAGCAATCCCTGTGCGCATTCACTATGTTTCCTTATAAAAGGCAAGCCTTGTACACCTCCCATCTCTCTCTCTTTCTCTCCCTTTGCTCTCATTCCCAGGGACCTGTCTCTGCCCCCTTTTCTGCCCCTTCTCTCCCTTCCCCTCAATAAACTCACCTACATGAGCCCTCTGGTATGGTGTGACTCCTTCCTGCCATTTTAAAAATACAACAATGGTTCCCATCAAATAAAACAATGTGGATAGCTATTTATTTTGGAAAATATTACAGATTAGCAAGAAAGTGCAAGAAATGGGAAAATGTCAATTTTTTATCAGAATAGAGAAATGAAATATGATAATCACCATAATTTTGTTTCATTAGATTGAATTTTTATCAAGATAAATACAGTCAGATTTGTAGTTTTCATCAACCCCAGCAGTGATTATAGAAGGAAAGCAAACCATACACTTCAAAGTTACTTTTAATACCTAAGATTCTGTACATCAAATAACATGAACCAACCACTTCTAGCAAAATAATTGTTAACAATATAAATTAGTAATTCAATCTTATTAGGTGTTTTTTTAAATTTTTAATCATTTTCAGTGCTTGGGTGTTTCTATATGTCCATGCTATGTAAATATTGATATGTTGTTTGACATTAGAAGTGTTTTTATTAGTAAGTGAACAAAATTTTCCCTAAGAGAAAACAAAAGATGAATGGGCCAACCTTAAACATAAATTCATGCATCAAACATGCATTAGCTTTCAGAGCACTTGCAAAATCTGGTAAAGGGCCTCTTGTATTTCTGTACAATAAATATCTTCAAATATGTATAATTTCCTAAATTTGGTCTTTTGTCACATTTGTGGATAATTATATTTTATCTCCAGTTTCAAATTTCTCAATTAAAACAAAAAAGTATACTGCTGGTCAATAACATTCTCATATGTAATCTGCTGTCTCACTATGGATTATGCTAATCAATTTCAAATGAACCCTTGATTTTTTTTCATATAGCAGAAGGTAATTAATTTGCTTTATTCAATAGCAACAAAGAAATCAATGCAATATTTTACTTATGTATGTTACTTGATTTGACTATGAACTTTTTACTAATTATTTCCTTGTCTTATTTAGCTCATCATTTCAGGACTCAGAACAGTGAGTGATTTAAGTGATTCAATGAACATTGATAAAATAAATGACATATGCATCTCATCTTTTTGTTCCAATGAAGCACTTACTTTAAAAATAGTAATGGGATTGTCAATCATATAAATATTTATTAACTTTCAAATAGACTCAGAGTTCTAAGTACTTTTTGTATTTACCAAAAGCATTGTATGGGGCTAGTAGCTTCTGAGAGCTAAAAGAAGTCCCCAAAGTTCCAGAAACATAAGCCATTTGGATTTTGAAAAAATGTGAGAGCTACCCAGTAAACAGACACTTTAAAGGTTGGTTTGAAAATAGTATTATAACACTAAATCATCATGTTCCAGCTATCTTTTGTCACACCTGGGTAATAAAGAGATCAAGATATGTTCCACATAGCTTAAAATGAAACAAAAATAAAGTGACTTAGGCAGCCATTTCAAGGCATGAACACTACAAATATCAATAGACATGCTAACAGGGAAGAAGAAATTTCACAAATTCCCACTCCTAGACAGAGACCCACAGGAAACTAATGACTGCTGAAAGAGAAGTAAAATCCCTGAGATCTTCTCACAGCATGAATTTCCTATTTGTTATCCAGCATAAAATGGTCAGCATTGAAATTATATACACACAAGCAACAAACTTTACACATTAATACTGGTTGTAGATATGTATTTGTGCATGTGTGTGTGTGTGTGTGTGTGTGTGTGTGTGTGTGTGTGTCTGTGTGTATGTGCATGTGTGTGCAACAATGATAATCAAAGGAAAAGAGACCATCAATTTGAGAGAGAGATAGGGAAAGGGACATGGAAGTGGTTGAAAGGAGGGGCATAAAGAAGTTTGAGGTAGGAAAAGGAAGGGGGAAATGATGTTATTATGCTTAAATATAAAATGTATTCAATAATAAAGGATGAATGCAGGTGTCTATATGGGTGGATGTCAACTCCCAGAAGTCATAAAGTTTTTAAATGAAAATTCCAGCCCCAGTAGTAGGTTACTTCACTATGTTCCTGAAGTCTCCCAAACAATAGGTCACCAGTACTAGGTGGAATGACCTTACTCCTGACAATATGATATTTTTTGGTTGCCAGACATAGGGAAATTAAGCTGTAAATGTCCTGGAAACTTCTTCCTTGAATTCTTCATTCAGATTGCTGAGGGCTGCTCATCAACAGTCTCACTCAGCTATGGACACTGTGCTACACTAGCAACTTGCGAGGTAAGATGTGCCCAATGTGGCAACAGTTACATGACAATTATGCGGTGCAAATTTTTTTATAACTGGACTTGGGGCCCACTATGCAAGAAGAAATTCATGTCTGATATTGTAATCCTTATAGAAACACTTGGTTTGCGATGCCATTGGCCCTAGTGGGTAGTGGGGAATTTGCTGTTATGCTATTTTTTGCTGTGGAATGTCATTTTGTATGCTGTGAATGTGTGTTGTTCTGATTGGTTGATAAATAAAATTCTGATTGGCAGGTAGCCAGGCAGGAATTATACGCAGGATAAGCAGATAAGGAGAATTCTGGGAAAAGGAAGGCTGAGTCAGGAGTCACCAACCAGACACAGAGGAAGCAAGATGTCAAGGCAGAACTGAGAAAAGGTACCAAGCCATGTGGCTAAACAGAGATAAGAATTATGAGTTAATTTAATTATAAGGGATAGTCTGTAATAAGCCTGAGCTAATGGCCAAACAGTTATAAATAATATTAAGCCTCTGTGTGATTGTTTTATAAAAGGGTGCAGGAGTGCAGGTGAGAGATTTGTCCTGACTGAGGCCCAGGTGACATTTGGCATATCAACACGGGGCTCTCAAATTTCCATAAGGCCTAAAAGAGTTTAGAAAAGGCTTCTAAACACACAATAATGGAGCCAAAAAATCTTTCTACTTTATGTCTCATGTGGGTCGAGATATAGAGATGCCAAGGTACAGAGACGTGGAGGCATGCATACTTTAGCTATAGTATGGTGGATTAACAGTATATGGGCTTGAGTACAGCATGGAAAATTCCTGCCACTGTACACAGAGGCGTCTCCAAGCCATATAGCTTTTGCTAGTACAAAAAAAAGAATAAAAAAAGAAGAAGAAAGAAAGAAAAGGTTTTTGAGCTACACACTGCTGGATGGAAGCATAGATCCACTGCTTCACAGAGTCAATGATGAGCATGATTCTCCCAGAGCTGGTAGTAAACGTAATTCCACCATGTTGGAAAGCTGAGATGGGCAGAGCCAGCAGCCAAAGCTGCCGTTTCAGTCCTAGTAATGCTGCAGTTTGAAGCAATGGATTCACAATAAGACAGATTCAGATGGGCTAAACCCTAAACAGTTTACGGTGTGTGTAAAAGTGTAGGTAGGCTTGGAAGAGAGAGTCAAAGGAATATACACAGATATATAAAGAAATAGAAATTTTAAAAAATTAAAGTCTTTAAAGAGAAAGTAAAAGTAATATGAAAGTAATATGAAAAAAATAAGCCACAGAAAGATGGAAATCACACAGAGAGTCTGGATTATATTATCTTTGGGATTTTTAACTGGAGAGAGACATTTGATTGTAAAAACTGCTCAGTTAAACCAATATGTATATTTTAAAAGTATCTTGACTTCAAATTTTGGATCTAAGGATATGTTGCTTTGGAAAGGAGGCTCTGCTTTTGTATTCACAAGAAGCAAGAGACTATGGATTTGTTCTAGATTAAGATGGATCAGATTTGATCAAGCCAAACCTCCTGAACTTTAACAGATGACATCTATCAACAAAAGTTATAGCCAGTCTTCCCCGGACTTGACCATTATCTCAAATTTTCTCAGGATCCCCATAAGACTACCAACACCCACAATCAGCAGGAATTAGCCTAGAAAACTATGCTCACAGTCCCAAAATCTGGACTATGGATATTTGTCTTTATTTAGGTTGTTGGTTTCAATAGGTTGTTGGTTTCAATTGTTATTGATCATAGTCAATCTCTTTCTAAATGAAGAAAAGGGGATTTGATACAGAAATATAGGATCCCAACTTGATCAAGAACAGAAAGGGAACACAAGGAATGTTCATGGTAAATGAAGATCACATGAGAATAGGAAGAAGCAAAGTGCTAGAGAGGCCCACAGAAATCCACAAAGATGCCCCCACAATAGGCTGCTGGCAATGGTCGTGAAACAGCCCGAACTGACCTACTCTGGTGATAGGATGGCCAAACACCCTAATTGTCGTGGTAGAAACCCCATCCAATGACTGAGGGAACTGGATGCAGATATCCACAGTCAGGCCCCGGGTGGAGCTCCGGGAGTCCAATTGGTGAGAAAGAGGAGGGTTTATGAGAGCAAGAGTTGTTGGGACCAGGGATGGATGGAATACAGGGACCAGTGGCCAAACGAATGGAAACACATGAACTGTGAACCAATGGCTGAGGGGCCCCCAACTTGATCAGGCCCTCTGAATGGGTGAGACAGTTGATTGGCTTGATCTGTTTTGGAGGCATCCAGGCAGTTGGACTGGGTCCTGTGCTCAGTGTATGAATTGGCTGTTTGAAACCTGGGGCTTAGCAGAGCCCCTTGGCTCAGCCTGGGAGGAGGGGACTAGACCTGCCTGG
>CABHPR010148206.1:0-15227 GCA_902168415.1 Peromyscus melanophrys | reverse complement strand
GGGAGGGGGGCGGGGCGGGAGGGGGGAGAAAGGGGGAATCTATGGTTGATATGTAAAGTTGAATTATATTGTAAAATAAAATAAAATCAATTTAAAAAATATTGAAGGAACCTGCATGTTAGTAGCAAAAAAAAAGAAAGAAAGAAAGAAAGAAAGAAAGAAAGAAAGAAAGAAAGAAAGAACGAACGAACTAGGGCTTGAATCTCCTAAGTCCACCAAAATAAAACTCCATTTTCCAAAATCTGAAAAAAAATATAGGATACAGTTATGATAGGATAAAAGGGCAGATTATTGAATCTACTTTTAAAGAGCAACAAGTTGCTTAAAATAATTTATGGTGCTATGGATTTTAGTTTCTTGATACAAATTTAAAGTTATTTTGTTATACTGTGCGTATATTTCTACTCTTTTTAAGGCAATATGTTTATGCAGCTCATTTGAAATTACAATGCATAATTAAGAAGTACAGATTAATAATTAGTCTCCTATGATAGTCAAAGTTACAGTCATGTTAGCTAAGTTTTCTAGGTATACATAGTTGTATTTCAATTAGTTAGGTAATCTTCAAACACTTCAAAGACTGACAGAATATGTCATTTAAATGTTTTAAAAAGTTAGACTTTCTGGACAATGAGACACGTCTGCTCCTGGCAGCACCAATTTACTTCAAAGAGGAAGATGATCATCAAAGCACTCCATTTGATGTTTATCTTCTTCTTGGCAAAGTAGCCATTTGGGCAAGAAACTATTCTTGCCTGGACTATTTGATAAAATGTTGTATCAACTGGACATGCAGGACCCATAGAAATATGACTACTGAATTTTCCAAAACAAGGGGAAATGGTTCTTCAGGTTCCTGTTTTGAAGAGGAGACTGCCAAATATTTTACAAGACAGGGAGAAGCAACTAAAAATCCCTAGGCATATTGGCTGAAGATGGATGCCCCAACGTTACAGAAGAACTTTGGGTGATTGTCCAGGCAGCCAGCTGTCTCTGTCATTCTAGATTTTTGGAAGTTGCTTACAATTTACTTCCTGTTTACTTAGGTAACATTATATCCTTCTGTGGTCTTTGATGTAATTGAAGACTAGATAGTTATAATTATGGTTTTCTTTGGTTATGATAAGAGATAAGGTAAATATGAAACTTTAGACTCACAAATATAGGATAGATAGAATATTTTCTTTAATTTTGCCAAATACAAATAGACTAGATATTGTAACTGTAATTCTTGCTTAATAACTGTTCTATTATATGTAATTTTACTGTGTTAAAGTTAAAGCCTTCCTTTTTGATTAGACAGAAATGTGGAAGTGCTGTGGAATGTTGTTCTGTATACTGTGAATGTGTGTTGTTCTGAATGGTTGATAAATAAAATGCTGATTTGCCAGTAGCCAGGCAGGAATTATAGGCAGACAAGTATAATTCTGGGAAAAAGAAGGCTGAGTTAGGAGTTGCCAACCAGACACAGAGGAAGCAAGATGTCAAGGCAAAACTGAGACAATGTAACAAGACACATGCCTAAACATAGATAAGAATTATAGGTTAATTTAAGATGTAAGAGCTAGCTAGCCAGAAGCCTGAGCCATTAGACCATATAGTTTAAAAATAATATAATTCTCTGAGTGATTATTTTAAAAGCGGCTCTGGGACTGTAGGGCCCAAGAACTGGGCAGGACCAGAGAAAACTTCCAGTTACATTTTTTTTTTGGCTAAATTGGTATATTTCACATGTTAAACTGTATCCCATATATTTAAGCATATGATCATGGACTGATGGTCTCAACTCATTTCATAGATTATATGACAAATATTCTATGACTCATAGTAGCTTCTGTTTACAGTGTGCTGCAGAGACTTGTGACTGGGCAAAGTATTGAGAACTTAAGGAAGATTATGTGAGGTAGGCATGTAAGAGTTGGAGGAAAGGGGTGGAGTGTGATGGATACTGTTTTCCAAGTATGATATGGACACTGTACTTTTGAACTCCCAAGAGCTGTGACTGTAAGAACTTCCCATGATTGAGCTCATCTACATTCTGCATGGAATGACAATGAAGCACACAGTGCTTCCCTGAGAATGTCCAGGCAATTAGCAGTTGGTAGGGAGTAGGAGCTCATTAGGTTCTTTCAGTGAAAACCAATAAAAAGTTAATAGTTGCTGGGAGGAGAGACATTTTCTGCAGTGGCATAGCCACTGATGCATTGCCCAGATATCTACAAATAATTTCTTAGTCATGTTCTTGTAAGTTAATCCTAAATAAACATACTGGTTCATAGGAACAGAAGAATTGAAAGGATATGATTAAGTAGTTGATAAGAGAAAAGGTAATGGCAGGAGTGGGAGGGACACTTGAGAGGGTAGTGAATGGGTGAATATTACAAGAATACCTTATATACGTGTACAAAAATGTCTTGTTGAGACCTATTGTTATGTATAACTAATATATGTTAATAAAAGCAAAATAAAAAGAATCATTCTATTCTGTACCACTTAGTACATTATAGTTTAAATTGATCAAATTCATCATTCACACAATGAGTAAGTTATCCCTTCACATCTGCATCTTTCTTTCAAGGAATCTGCTTTTACCTTGATGTAACATCATAACATTTTGAACCTGCTATCCTTTGTATGTGTAAAATAAAGCCAGAAGAAAGGAATATGGGGACTTGAACCCAAATGAGTTTTGTGTAAATTGTCTCCAATCTTGCTATAAGAGGATCAGTTGCAAAGAGATAATTATGCCAAAAAATTTATCTAGGTATTTTGTATTATGTAATGACAAACTTCTGTAAACTTAAAAGAATGCTGAGGAAGTCTGAAGAGCAATAACTGTTCAGTGTGCCATTTCTATTATAGCATATATGGAAAATTTCAGTGAGTTCACAGATGTTTTCAAAAACACCCCAAAAAAGAGGAAAAGCATTGCTGAATTGAGTAGAAAAGTTTTCATAAATCATCAAAATTTAGTGTTTTTTATTTACAAGGTAAAGATAATATGAATAATAAATTAGAAATTAAAATTTTTTGAATATATTTTCACATACATATGATGAATATTTTATATATTTATTTTCAAAAACAGGAAATAACTTTGGCTCATGTGGTAAATGTTAACTATGTCAGCATAAAAATTAAGTTTAGGAAGTATCCAAAATGAAATTTTATTGCAACCTTGAAAATACTTTTGTTCAGGTAATTTTGTTCATGCGTGTTCACAATACATTTACTTAAAAATACCTTTCTTACATCTTAGAAATAATGTCTTGATAAATTGAATGTTTTTCTAAAAATAATTGCATCAAATTGTATTTTACATTTAAATGGCAGAACCAATATTACTTTAATATAATAACCACAAACAAAAACTCTGAACTAGTCACTGAAGTAGAGCTTTTGTGGTAGGCATTGCTCACTACTATTGAAAATACAACTCCCTAACTAATTTTGATACTGTTACCATTACTGGACCCACAATAAATGAGGATTCTAGTCTTATTTTCATTCTGCTTACTAGATAAAGGGAGATTAATTAAAGCACAAAGTAAATACTTAAGAGAATTTGGGCATAATAATGAGCACTGTATTTTTTTTATAAACATGCCCTCCAAACCCTTATCTATTTGCACAGACACAAACACATTTATAAATATTTATAAAATACTGTGGAGAAATAATGACCTTATTATCATAAAATCTCAGCTTTACCAAAATGTACATTTAAAGAAACTTTGCTACACAACATTTCTAGTAGATGCTTTCTGTTATTCATTGTAAGTGTGATTTTCACACAGTTTGGAAAACTCAAGAGTGTTGGCCTGCTCCATTAACAGATGGAGTGTTATTGATCTGATAGTTGCATATTAGAGGGAGCTCATTTTCACTCTTAAGATTTGTTATCATTTTGTTGCTTCTAGTTCAACAATGGATTGGAAAACATGTCTATGCAGGCAAAGCTACTTCAAGATGAATACATTTCGATTTTGTACAAATGCCTTGATTTTCACTTATTTTCAGACAACTTGCTAGAATCAAAGCCTGCAGCATATTGCTTTTAGATTCTTGATTATAGATGCAAGTATGATTTAAACATAAGAAGCTACTTACAAGTGAAGCAAATAGGAAAGTAATCGCTCATGTTGCATTAAGAGTCAATCAAGGTCTATAATTATGGCTTTGGGTAATCATTTGGAATTGAAAGCAGTTATTGCTATGCTTTGGGGCTATGAAAAAATTGATTTTACATATAATCGAGGTGGTTACAATCAACCAATGCTGAGCAAATAAATTCTTGCCTTCAAACTAGAAAAGAGTTTTAGAAACTCAGGAATAGATTGAGTACATTATATTTTTCTCCCTACCTGAAATTCATTGACCCTAGTCTTGAACGATCCTTAATCCATAGTGATAGAATAAACTAATTGGAAGCATGTGTTAGTTTCAGACCCTAGTGCAAAATTAAGCCTTTTAAGAAAGTGCAATTGCAAAAGCAGAAAGTCAAAATAGATTCCAACTCAAATTTTTAAGATGTATAATAATTTCCCTTACTTTAATTAAATACATGAATACATATGTTTCACATATTGTGTTTTACATTCTAAAATAAGAGAACATTTATAATTGCTAAACTATTATCAAAAGACTGAATGGGGCAGCAAATAGTTAAAAACACTAGAGATTGTTACTTGCAACTAAATATGCACATCCTTGGTGTTGACTGGCTGCAGCTTCCCTCAGATGTCCTATCTGCAGCACCCCAACTTTTCTCAAGAAGTGTCTCTAAAGAGTTCTTTCAATATCTCTGCTTATGATGCAGCACATGTCCTTAGAGCAGGAAACGCAATTCAATTTGAATAGTGAAAATTATTTTCAAAGCAATCTTTTGGAAATTGATTGTTTCATAAAAACAGTTCTTCAGAACAGAATATTTTCTCAAGCCAGTAGGAATGATTTAATCATGTCATGATTCACATGCTGACATTGATTGTCAGCTGTGTAACACAAGTCATAACAAAAGCAAAACCAAAATTTCCTCTCAGGCAAGATGTTTTAAGATTAAAATACACAATTCAAGCACTGCATGTTATAGAGGTTTTACATCATTTACTTGTTATCACTAATTCATAGTGATGGCACCCATTGAACTTTCATGGTCTCAGCAAGAGTGCGGGTATTGAATGCATAGCTCATGAATTTTTTCATGTCTATGATGCAAAGATTTTTTTTAACATCACTAACCTCACTCTATCTTATATCAGGAATTACTAAGACAGCATTTTATTAGCTTATGTCCCTGAGAGCCCAAACATCTAGATAAACTGCTTTCTACTTGATCTATTCTAACTTCCTAGGCTTATTCTCAACATGCAGGTCTATTAAAATACCAAGAACTGGGGCCCAACTCTGAAATTTTTGTTTCTGTAAGTCTGTAGGAGTGTGTGAGAAACTACACCTCCAATCATTTCCCAGATGCTACTTCTGATGTTCTGGAAACAGCAATTTGAAAGCCATTACTTTGCTAATTCAATTAATTGTCTATAAATAAATGGAGTATTTTGTGAAAGCTTATAATAAAGGCTAATTGTAGCATTTAGCTCAAAAATTTCATAGGATATTTTGCACATTAAAACTAGAAATTGTCATTGATGTTATTCCTGATTGTCCTCAACATGAGTGGTGACAGTGGTAACTTAAGAAATTTTTACAAAAATAAACACTCATGGGATCCTATGTTTTATGCACAATTTGACATTGATATTCCTTCCACCTAAAGACACATGCATTCATGTACACATTTATTTCTCATCTCTCCTCCATACCCCCATGTACTTCCACATACACACAGGGTTTACAAAAATGAGAAATATCTATAAAAACAACTGTTCTTAAAAGTGAACCTGCCTAGTGATACCAAAAATAATTTTATCGAAAGTAATGAAATAATCATTAGAAAATATGAGTTCTTACTTTTCTTGTAAATAATACTCATTCTGATGTCATTTCCTTCAAAGAATTTAAGTAGCCCTGTTTCTTAGAGAGTACTTATTCTTAAAGGGCAATAATTTCACAGTAACTATATTGGACAATCTTTTAATAACCTATTATTACAAGTTTAACATCAAGAATATAACTTTTTCTTATATCATGTATTATAATTATGTTCCTGAACACTTTTAATGCCAATTATTCACATATCCCCAAAGTAATCAAGACAAAATAAGAAAAGAAATGGAAAATAATTTCTTGACCGTAATTTAAATTATAGTTGTAGCAAAAGAAATCAGTATAGAGATTCTAAACCCAACATAGTTTAAAGGATAAGTATGCTGTCCAAAACTGAGGGGTAAGAAATTATTCATGGGGAATTTCATTAAGGGGGTGAATTTAGATTGATTTTAAAAGAGAGACAAAAATGATTATAAAGAAGAATATTGGAATAAAATATCTGGTAATCTAATCTCTCTGAAATTCTCAATTACACTTTACAGCACATATTTTGGCACTTGAATATCTATTCTGTTGCCTTAACTATTATTTTATATACAGATTTGTCTCTCAATATGTACTAAAAGGTTTTATGCATAAGTACAATGCAATTAGCACAAAAATAAGCACATTCTTGAAATTGATCAAAACAAGGAGGTTGGGGAGAAATAATAAAACAGTCTATGAGGGATCTCATAACAGATTGAGGCTCTGAATGACTGCACAGAATTCAGATAGATTTTAATTAGGTTGCTTCTTCAGTACTGGGTTTTGAGACATCATTTCTCTTTCTTTCCTTTAACATGGCTAATATCCTTGATATATATTGAATAGAAATGGTAAGATAGCACATCTTGCTTTGTGTCTAATCTTAAAGGTGAAGCTATTATTCCTTTTTTTATTTAGTATGACATTAGTCTTTGGTTTAATGGATACATATTTTATCATCTTACAAGGCTTCTATTTATAGTCTTCTCAGAGTTCCTATAATAAATAAATGTCAGAGCTGGATATTTTTATGCATTTATTGAGATGCCTATATTTTTTCCTTTTCTATTGATTAGTGTCACGAATTGCACCAGTTGATTTTTGAATGTTGAACCAATCCTGCCTTTATGGGATACATTCACCTTGTTCACGCCTCAGTTTAAATTGTAAAATTTGACTCACTAAATTTTTCATTTATTTTACACATTGACCACAGTTTCCCCTCTTGCCTCTTCTACTGTTCCCTCCCATTGCCTCCCATCTACCTACCTCCCTATCCACTCTTCCTCCACCTCTGTTCAAAAAGGGACAGGCCTACCATAGGCATCAACAAAGCATGATACATCAAGTTGAGGCAGGACCTAGCTCCTCCTGATGCATCAAGGCTGGGCAAGGAAACCCATCATGGGGAACAGGTTCCTAAAAGCCAGTTCAAGTACCAGACACAGACACAGACACCACTGCTAGGAGCCTGAAAAGCAGATCAAGCTATACAACTGTCACACATATGTAAAGATCCCCCAACTAAGACTCCTAGCAGGTGCCTGAACTGGCCATTTCTTGTAATCAGATTGGTGAATACTCTAATTGTCATTAGAGAGCCTTCATCCAGTAACTGATGGAAGCAGATGCAGAGATCCACAGCCAAGCACTGAGCCTAGCTTCAAGAGCTTTGTTGAAGAGTGGGAGGAGGGATTGTATGAGTCAGAGAAGGGGGTGCAGGTGGTGGTGGTCAAGGTATGGGGGAACCCACAGAGACAACTGACCTTAGCTGCTGGGAGCTCACAGACTCTGGACCAGCTAGGGAGCCTGAATGGGTCTGACTGGCTAAACTTTTGTAACGAATTTTCTCATCAATATTTATGAAAATTGTTAACATACATGTTTTGTTGCGAATGTTGGTTTCTGGTATTCATATCAGAGAAATTTAAAGATCAAAGAATGAGATGGTGAATATGCCCTACTTTGTAGTTTTCTCAATGTTCATGTAGAATTACTTTTATTTAGTTATTAAGTATTTCGTACAACTCCCTCATGAAATCGCCCAGTCTTGGAACCTTGAAGTATTCCTGCTGAAATAAAATTGTTTTACCTATAAATTCAATTTCTTTTATAATAAGAGAGTACTCAGTTCTTTTTAAGTTTCAGGTTAGTACACTTGGAAAAATTTTCACAAATAATCAGCATGCATCATCAAAGGTATCAAGTAGATTAGCAATAAGTATTAGTGCCTTCATTTTATAACTTTATTATTTATAGAAAATAATCTTACATCAATTCTAACCCCTGATATTAATTTAGGTATTCTATATTTTCTAAGGCTGTTAAAAGATTTATTGATTTTCTTAAAAAACTCATTTGTATTAGATTTTATTTTCACTATATTGATTTATGCTCAGATTTTTATTACATCTTTCCATACTTTGGTTTTCTTTTACTTTACCCTCTATCATTATTAATGTATCTCATTTTTGACACAGTAATGTTATGCCATAAATTTTCCAATAATTACCTGCTAATTTTTTTCTATAATACATAAATTACTAATAATTAAGCCTCCTTCTGCTTGGATTCACAATTCTAGCCCTTTTTAATTCTTTTTCTCTCATGCATTACATCACTAACACAGTTTCCCTTGCTTCCATGTCTCCCAGTAACCCCATAACTCACCCCCTTCAAAAAAAATAAATAAAAAAGCAGGCTTCCCAGGGATATCAACACACATGGCATAAAAATTTACAATAACACTAGGTAAAAAACCCTCATGTCAAGACTGGACGAGACAACACAGTAGGAAGAAAAGGGTCCCAAGAGAAGGGAAAATAGTTAGAGATACTCCAACTCCCACTGTTAGGAGTCCCAAGAGAATCCCTAGCTGCACAACCATAACTTATATTCAGAAGACCTAGCTCAGACATCTACAGGGTCCGTGATTGTGCCTTCAGTCTCTGTGGGTCCCTATGAGTACTGCTTAGTTCATTCTGTGGGCTGTTTTCTGGTGGTGTTTACTACCCCTCTGGATTCTACAATCCTTCCTTTCCCTCTTCTGCAGGGTTCTCCTGGCTCTTATCAAAGTAATGTTGCCTAATATTGCCTAAGTTTGTTGCCTGAATAAAGTTACCAGTGAGACAATAATTTGAGAACTTTCAAAGTCAACTATTCTCTACTTGGATCTTCTTTCCTGTTCTCCTGGCTGATAACCTTATTCAGGCAGCAAACTTAGGCAGTATTAGACATTACTTTACTTTCATTTTTTGGTTATCACTGCCCTTACAACTTTAGGTATAGTATTTTTAAAACTATTATTTCATGTATTTTGGGTTTTTTTATGTTCCTTTAGGAAAATATGATAAAAATAATCTCTCACTTTTTGCAAAAGAAAGAATTCTTTAGTGATTTTACCACTTGCTTTTATGTAAATGTAACTATTAAAAATATTGGCTTCTGAAAAATTTTAAAACAGATTTTAAAATAAATTCAATGATCCATAATTATCTAAGTTATGTATCTGAGTGTTTATTTTTTCTGAGGATGAAATATTTACAGGTTTGATTTATTCATACCTTAATTTTCAATGTCTTCACTGATCAGAAGTAGACCCTATCTTTTGGAGATATTCCTCAAAAAGCAGTTGAATATCTTGTAATGATGTATATAAGTTGAATAGAAATATAACCATATGGACTAATATCATATCCATGCTATCCAACATCTTCAGAGGTAGTCAATAATTTAATTTCATAAAATTTTAAGACCAAAGCTTCCAGGACCATTAATAAAATGATGAAATCAATTATTTATTTTCAAAATAACAAAACATTTTAGACATTAAATGTTGTTATCTCATAATAGCTAAAAGTACATGCAATCTTCAAAAGATATCTAAAATGAGTTTTTCATGAGTTTTTAGTAAAATGATTTGAGTTTTCCTTACATAGCTCAAATGCACCAACTCAATAATACAAGTGAAAGTGACAATAAAATTTTAATAGTATACTTTTAACATTGATGTTTTTTAAATTTCTGTACCACAATAATGTCCTAAAAATATGGCCTCAAATAGCGTGTAATTATGAGAAGGATATTATATATGTGTTATATATATAATTATAATATTATATATGTATAATATGCTCCAATTTGCTGACTATAAACATGAGGTTAGTTAAAGATTTCATGTGCCGGGCGTTGGTGGCGCACGCCTTTAATCTCAGCACTCGGGAGGCAGAGGCAGGCGGATCTCTGTGAGTTCGAGGCCAGCCTGGGCTACCAAGTGAGCTCCAGGAAAGGCGCAAAGCTACATAGAGAAACCCTGTCTCGAAAAACCAAAAAAAATAAATAAATAAAAAAAAAATAAAGATTTCATGTAAGAATGTTTCTTCACTATTATATTAGCCAACACTGAGATGAAGGCTTAATATTTCTGAGCAGGTCCATAAATCCTCACTCTTTAAGTTTGACATACATAATCTATATTAAACATGACTAAAATCAATTGCAGCTTATATATTTCTGGTTTCTGAATTGAGAAATAAGGAAAATGAAGCTCTTAAGTGGCTTTCAATTAAGTCTTCTATCATTTTATTTCCATTATATCATTATTTATCAGCAAATATAAATTTATAGTAATTAAATCATACTATAATTAAGTCACAAAATGCACATACTACTAATTTTGGCAGATTTTCTTTTCCAAATACTCTAGAAATATGTATCCCATCCTTAATATTCCACTAGAAACTTTTCACTCCATAATCAAATGTCATTATTTTATTATCTAGTAATGAATGTTATCAGGCTAGTGTAAACGGAATCCTCTTAATACAGCACGGTAACAGTTACACTAACAATTCCCAAGCCAAGACATGAAAATATTGGGTTCCTTGGCCTGCTTCTGAAGGAGTGAACCATTGTGAGTCCTTTAGTTCACTGTAAGTGATGACAACTCTAAGGTTGTCACACTGCAAGGACTGCCACTACCTCCTCCTCAATCTGTTTGAAAATGTATGTTTCCCCTTTGCTTTTCAGTTGTTTTTGTCATTTATTCTTCTATCTCTAGCTAATCATGTGAAAAATCTGCAATGAATTGCGTTTTCAAGGTAGAACTGTCCCATTAATCCATTTCTGGTTTCCAAACTCATAGATGTTGAGAAACATAATACAGTAACTATTGTTATTTTAAGTCAGTACATTTTGGAGTCCCTTGTTATCTATAAATAGCTGCAGTATTTATTTCTTTGATTGACATACAGGGACTTGAAAGAAATTATTGGTCAGTAATAGAATGATATTAAATTCTGTTAGCACAAGCTAACAACAGAGGTCAGTTATGGGCGCATGCACAATTTGATAGGAAAATTAAGGTAGTTTTGAAGCAAAGAGTGAGAATGAAATATGATGATTTTGATCAACATGTGGAATAGATAAGGACAAGTTTCACATTAAGAGATGGACTGGGAGCAGAGACAAACACTGTCTGGCCAGTCGAGGAGTTATTAAACTACAGACAGGATTGTGCTGACTGTGGAATTTGCCATAAATGAAAGGCTGCAGTGGGCACAGTTACAATCTATCTTCTGTACAGCACAGGAAAGAACACTTTAAGAAAGTGACAAGCTTCTGTTTTCTCTCAGTTAAATGAAACTATAATTTTAAACAAAACTTGCTACTTAAATTTGAGTGAATGATTTCTTAGTGTGTTTGTTAGAGCACTATTTTATTGATGTTAGAGTAAGTTCTTAGAGAGTGACTACCGAACATTTAACTTGCAACTGCTAGAAGAGGCCACCCTTATAATTCACAAAGCTATGATTTTAACCGTCATCATTACTAATGTTTTATTACCAGGTAGAGTTTATGTAATTTTTAAAATTTATAAACAATGTGAAAATTGTGAGATCTTTGCTATTTTGTTTCCTTTATATTTTCATTGTTTATGATTTGAGAGTATGTGATGAATAAGAAAATTCACTTATTCCTAGAATTCTTTATGATAAATGTCACTAGGTTTGGAACTGTATACGAGCTGATGTCAGAAGTTTTCATTTTTCTCTTTTTCAACTGGATATCATTTGTTTCAAATATTACAGCATGTTAATGACAGCATTCAACATGACAGTGATAAATGATATTATGTACTACATTGTTATCTTATCTATATTGGAATTTTAACTGTGCAATAAATTTTATATAAACATTGCTCAGGACAGTCTGTCTGTGTTACCTGAAGGCATTTAAGGAAAAATAGAAGAATGTCACCAACTAAGTTATTTCAGTAACTCCACAGAGTCCTGGGAAGCTCTGAATCTATAAATGAAGGTAAATTTATCTGCTCTATGAAGTCAAATTGTGCATTCTATTGACACCACAGACAAGGACTGCCAAGTTGATTAATAAGCACTGTGGACACCACCAAATTAGCTTCCTGCCTTCCAGCAACAGGTTTTCAGGTTTATATGAAAGGCTGTACATTCTGGAGTGGCCTCATGCAGGATCTGAACACTCTAGCAATGGCAGAGCAGGCATCAATAACTTCAGTGAATCTTGTCAAAACCTTTAACTATAAGTAAAAATATCACACATCTACTCATCAAAGTTAAGCTTAGAAGCGAATTTTTATGTCTCCATCATCTGTAGGTCATGGGATTTTGTCACTATGCTAATCCTACTTAGCACACCAACTTAAAGCAGAAACATGCTGATTACTGTTTGCAAGATAACTTTAATAAAGACATATAGAATGTGTGAGATGAATTTACGTGATGATCCAAAATTGGTTTCAGAACTGAATTTTATTTTTGGGTTACTTACTTTATTTTAGATTCATAACAAATTGTTATTAAATCTCTGAAAGATTTATATATAAAACAATCCTGTTTTACTTATATTCCTGAAGTAGAAAAAAATCGAATACTTTAGTGAAATAAATTTACAACTTTTAAAATTTTGAATGTCTGCTAATGACAAGTGTAATAGTTGGAGTCATCTTGATTCCTAGATTCCTTTCTACATATGCACATGGTTGTATTCACAGTAGAATTTAGTGTCTGAAATTTGCTTATGGTTTATATCACAAGAAGATAAGCATAGAAAACTGTACTGAACATGGGATAGTCATGTATGAAACCAAGGTATAAGACGGATTTGTTGATATTTTGCTGCCTTTTTAATCTTATAATAAGAACTGAATGAAAGACCCTTCACTAATTCCCTTTTTCACCTTGGATCTGTTTGAATACTAGTCTACTTAATTTAACAGCGTGGGGAAGTGGTAGGTGAGCAGCCTGCTTGCTATTCAGATTAACTTATTTATGTTATATATAATATATAAAATATGTTGTCATGTAGAATAGCCTGCTTGCTATTCAGATTAACATAATATTTTATCATATGCTTGAATCTATATTTTAAAATTCACTTTATTTATATTTCAAACTAAAACTTGATTTTCTTTTGTCATATACATACAGATAGCATTACTTGAAATGGGTTTTCATCTATGACATTGTTATTTAGTGTTTGCTTATTACGATGCAATTTTTGTTAATTGGTTGGCTTCTTGCTTAATCGAGCAGATAGCCTAGAGAGGATACTGCCATTACTAAGCAACTAAATGGAAAAAATCTTTGAGTTCAAGATTCCAGTGTTTTCTGGTGGCTCCAGTACATGAAAATCTGGAACAACAAAGAAAGCCACCTTCTTTAAGAAAACTAAAGGACAAAGTACCACTTAAAGTGACCTGAAACTTTCACTAAGTAAGAGTGTTAGTAATCACATGCATCATCTTTTCTGAGTCACTGTCATCCTTTGATACCAAACTATTTGATTCAGTCCCTTTTATTATTTAATCCTTAGAAAGACAATGTTCTTAGTTTGTTAAAAGTATGGACAATTACAGTATTGTGATAATGAATGGATTTCTATTGTTGCCTTGGAAAAATTCTTATACTGCTTTTATTTGTCTGGAGATTAATTTAGTGTGACCAGTTTGCATAGTATATCACCTATGGTTGTATTAAAATGAATAGAAATGTCTTCAATTTATGATAAATAAAATATAAGGATTCCATAGACACAAACTATATGTACAGCTCCATGATTTTGCCATTTGTTTTACATTGCACAAAATTGTTTTAATTGTCTATGAAATGATAGGACTAACTGTTTTCTATGGTTATATTTCATTATACAAATAAGGAATGAAAAGTTTAAGACATATACAGTGACTGTGTTCACTGTTAATATAATCAGTAGTGCTACTTAAAGTTTCACCAAGCCAAACAAGTACAGACAATTCAGGTGGTTATTAAGTTATCTAAATACACCCACAAGATTCTTTGAGGTTGAGCAATTCTTTTGTTTCCTTAATTGCTATATCCACATAGTTTCCAAAATTAGACTTTTTATTTTATGTGTATGAACATTTTGCAGTGTTTTATGTCTGTATACCACATGCATGCCTGGTGCCTGAAAATGCCAGATAAGGACATCAGATCCCCTGGAACTGGATTTGCAGTCAGTTGTGAAATATCTGGCAACAAAACTCTAGTCCTCGGTAAGAGTAGCTAGTTCTGTTAAATGTTGAGCCATTTCTCAAGACTCCATTGTTAGACTGTTTTAAGAGTATTTTCTTCTCTTTTATTTAGTTTCAAAATATGGGAATTGTTCATGATATATGGCCTAACATGGCTTTGAATGACTCTCATTGTCTTGTGACCTCTTACTGGTCAGTAAAATTGATGTAAAAGTGAAAATTTCAGACTCCTTTGTCTTCAACGTTTATGCTATCTATGTTTTATATTAGAAAAACCAACATTCCTATAATTGGAGATATAATAGAAGACTTCTTTGAGGTTTCAGTAATCTGATATTGAACCAATCCATTCCTAAAATTTTATTCTTTGAAATTATACTTGGTAAAGTTTCTGACCAGTATTTTGATAACAATGCCAATTAATCACCTCAGTTTAATGCAAGAGGAACCAGTTTATGCAACTGTGTACTTCATTTTCTTATCTCATGTGCTACCTAGTTAGACTCTACTTCAAAAGAAATTTCAAGCTTGGCTATGGAATCACATAGTGAAAAAATTCTGTACAAAACAGCTTTCTACTGTTAATTGTACTTCCAGTATACTTGCACTTATATGAGTTTTTAATTTGTTAAGCAACTGTGAAAAATGTCAACATCAACCTCAGTTACAAAATACAAAATTTTAAGGATTATGGCAAATTCTGAATTAAAGGATAAAA
>CABHPR010148205.1:61942-91596 GCA_902168415.1 Peromyscus melanophrys | reverse complement strand
AACAAAAGAAAGCCAAAATGAAGGCACGGATTTGGAAGGCCACTTGGCCTCCCGGCTATGGGAGTAGTTACCACTGTGGGTGCTGTTGGGGCTCCTACAGCCCTGAGGGATTTTGAGAGAGAAGAGGGTAAAGGAGATTGAGAGGAGATGAGTGAGATTTGAAGAGGAGATTCTACTTTTGTATGCACCAATTAGAGTGTAAGCAAAGCAGCTGCAAGCTAAGGAGACGGAGTGTGCTGGGAAAATAGTCCCTTACAAATGTGCCTGCTCTCCAGCTGTTAAATTCCATTAAAATGCCCCATCCTTGCTGTCTATCTTGAACATTTTCTCTTGACAGCTGCAGATGCTCTGTTGGAGAGCAGAAGAGTGAGGGAATGTAGTCCATGCAAGAAAACATAACATTGTTTTCCTTATGCTCTCAACTGAGGAGAAATGGATATGTTTAAAAAAAATCATGATGGATGTATTGTAAAAATTAATATAACAGATTACCTTGGTTTTGAAATTCACATTCTTTTATCATAAAATCCAAGCATTTTCTAGGATGAAAATGCATTTTAAGATAGTGGTGCATGTGCTACATCTAAATATGTACTTGAAAACATTTTAAAAGTTCTTTCATAAACATACTTAAAGGTTACTTCATAATGACTGGAATATTTGGACAAGGAACAAGAAATAAAATTTTGAGTTTTCAAGGTGATAAACAGGTCTATAATTCTTAGCAATTTTACACACACACACACACACACACACACACACACACACACACACACACACACATTTGTAAAGTAGCCCATGCAAGCTAGCTGTTTCTACAGATGCAGAATTAGTGCAGCTCCAGGAAAGAAACCTGTATGTCTTCAGTCTTCCAGATAAAAAGAATAATACCAAGTATACCTGCCAGGTGACAAGGACCATGAAGTGATTAATGTCACAGGGTTGAAAGATGACATTAAGGACATCATGTGTCAACCTGAGAATCTTACAAGGAGTGTGGCAGAAATCATACATTTCATCCATTTGGTTCATGCCAAATCAGTATGTTTCATGGAACTTGAAGTTGATTTGCCTCTAAGCAAACATTCCTGAAGAGATTTTGCACTTAGTTTCAGAATGAACAGATTTTGAGGACTCTAGCCTGAATTTCAGTAATTATTTGGGAGGTATTCATATAACAACGAAGAAAAATACACTTTCTGCATTTTGTAAATAACACTGTCACTTGTTTATGATTTAAACCACATTTTGTTCTTTGGCAAATGTCCATCTCTACAATGAGTTGAAGAGTGAGAGGTTTTGTTCCAGGGAAGCACAGGCAAAGCTTGCCCCTTCTACCTCTCTCCTGGTTAATAGGGAGAGCATCCGGAGGAAGAGGACACAGGGTGAAGAGTTCAGAGAAATAACATCACCATGTCCAGAGCTGAAGGAGATCTTACAGGGACACAGGTAGGTCTGCTGTAAAGCTGCCAGAACATAGCTTAACTAGCCAATCCTGAAGCCACTAAGCTGGCACAATGTACATGAGCCTTCCCTCACTCCGCATCCTTCCACGGGGCTGCCTTATGTTTTCCGGAATGGTGGTGTGCTGTGATGAGCCATATCCTCCTAGGGGCACTAATAGACCCTCTTCTCAGTAACAGCCATCTGATGCGTTAACTTTATTGTTCCTGAATAATAATAAAGCCTACACTTTTATGCAACTTGTCCCTACCCCTCTATCACTGCGCCCTCATACAGGACTTGTGATAAAATCTACTTTTGTTCTTGCCACATTTTATGATCCATAAACGCCTCAACTATACATTAAAACCATCCCTGAAATCTCTGGGACTTGTAATAGTTTTCTTTTGCAACTTACATTATAATTGTTTACTTCCTTAGTACATTTTACTCTCAAATCATTGTTATTTAATTCTAGTGTTTTTATGGTCCAAATATCTCTTGGTTATTGATAATGTTCAATAAATATTTACCGAGTAAATTGATTTTTTGAATAAATAAAACCTTTACCACCTTTACTAAAATAACACCTGTTTTAAATTTATTATATCATCAATTCATTTGCCAGTTGTTCACTAAAGTGGATAATGTCTGGTTTACATACTCTAGTTCCCAAACTAGGTTGTAAACTAGTATTATGTAACACTATTGCTGAGGAGTCATGAACAGGTATCTACTCACTCCAGGTAGGGAACCAATCTAAGTAAAGGAAGGATAGCAACAACATCCAAATTAATGAGATTATTGGGTTTCCCTACAGAAAAGACATGACTCAGAGATAGTTGCACCAGCAAAAGCCCACCCCAGCATGAGTGATGATTTGTGAAAACTGGAAATCTGGAGCACACTGCACACCTCCTGTTGACAAGTTAGCACATATTGCCACAGGCAGTTTCAACATCTCTGTCTTTTGCAGGCAGTTTAGTGGCTTGGCTGGCCTGGGAGGCTTCTGGATACCTCAGCTTGTCTAATAGTGTCTCTCAGCTGTCATCTGGGCTTAAGTAAGCTTTAGGAAGTGGGACCTAGTGATCCTGGTAATTTTCAGGGACTTTTTAAAGCTTGTGAGTTGTCTTTCTAAAGCATTTGAGTTGTTTACTTCCTGAGATTAAATAACTTGCCTCCAAGAGAGGATGTTCTATCTCCCTTGAGAACACCCTGTGCCTTAAAGAACTCCTCTGCAGGACAGAATGCTTTACCAGGGAGGAGGTTTTCTACATAACAATTGGTAAGAATACAACACTTACATAATTTTTTTTAGCATTAAGTTAAATGCTTGCACATGTTTATAACTGATTGATTGTTTAGTAATCCAACTAAATTCAAATTGTTTTTAGAATACAACAAGATAGAAGCAAGCAAAATACTGTATACATATCTTCAAGTACAGTATCTGAGATCATATATTGAGATTACTTTATCATGATGCCTGCTTTCTTGAGGCATCCTCATACTCCTGGTGCTATAAATACATTCTATGCTTCTTGGATGTTAACTAAGCCTGTATCAAAGTGCAGAACAGCATAGAATTATTTGTGACAAAAATTTGTAAATTAGTATACACATCAGTAAGCCATATTGTTTGCAAGGATAACAAGGCTCTTAAAACTTTAATAAGAAAAAAAAGTCGTTCTTGGAGAATGTTCTAGTATCTCACATGATCCAGTGAAAAGTTGAAGTCATGCTCAGACCCTGCCCCCGCCACACACAATTTTTTTTCCATTTTGTTGTTTATTTCATTCTTTGACCCTTCGCCCCTGTCAGTGTCCCCTGCTCTGCCACACAGCTGCAGTCCCAGGGCCTTTCTCAGGCAGGTCCACCCACACTGCTTTCACGTCAGTTGTTTCCGGGAAGAAGACTTGGTCAGGCATATGTGAAGGTTCCCAGGACAGGACTAAGAGTGAGTGAACCCCAGAGTGGCTTTGGAGTCCTCCTCTCTTCCGCAGCATGACCAGTTTCCAAGGCTTGTAACTTAGAAATCACCTTTGATTGCCTTGGTGTCCTTTGTGCCTGTAACAAAGACATTTTAACAATCGTTTGTCAATTTCCTAAAGAAAATATTACGTTCATCTTAACAAAACCTTTTGCTCTGTGAACTTCTGAATCAAAATCTGACTTCAGTTAAGCCTGCCCTTTTGAGACCTCATCTTCAGAAATGCTTTGGGCTCCATATTCCTCTAGCTTAGGTCTCTTTTTTCCCAGGCAGTGTTTATCACTCTTTGCTAACTGAATGAGCTTCTTTGGATCCATTATAAAGCCATCCTTATTAAAGAAGCAGTTCTGCACTTAATTGAAAATACACTTAGCCAACAATCTAATGTAACACTTTGAATACACTGTGCTAGTGATTTTCCCTGGAGTTTAGAAAGTTCCAACTTGGCTCCATTACTGTAAAAGGAAAAACAAAATGGCAAGTAACAAAATAGTGTCCATAACAGAATCTTGAGATGCCCTCAGTTGATGTTTGAAACAACATGACAATACTAAAAGGTGGTTACCCATCGTATTTGTTGTGAATTCCTAAATTTGTCTATCAAATATAGATTAATACTTAGATTACTTCTGAAGTCCCAATCAAGATTAAAAAGCAGGGTTTAATGCCATGTTTTGTCAATATCCATGGGAGGCTTGCCCTTTTCTGCATAGAAACAGAGAAGGAGTGGATGGTTGTGGCGAGGCTGAGATGAGGTGGGGTGGAAAGACTGGGAGGAGAGGAAGGAGGGAAAATTGTGGTCAGATGCAAAAATAAATTAATTAATTAATTAAAAAAAGAAAGGCACAGTTTATTGCAAAGCTCTACTTTTATTGGAAAAAGATTTTCAGTGGATAATTTAGTGTTTTCAACATGTATCTATTTTTAGCTCTTTTTGTACAATGGACATGTCTCTTACCAAATGATTTATTGACCAAAAAATGAGCTTAACTCTTAATTTTGAGCTTCAAATGAGCTTAACTCTTAATTTTGTAGTTATAGTAAGAGAAGCTGAGTGGCAGTCCACAACGGTGTGGGTTGTCAGCTTGTCCTCAGCTTCCATAGGCAAAAGACTGCACCAATCTTGGCCAGGAATCTTCCTTTAAACACATTTTCCAGCCTGCCTGCTTTGCTGTGTCTAAGCCTGTTAATAAAGCTAACGTTTTAGTTTGACAATAAAGCCACTATGACTCCATATAAACCTCCTTCTAATTATTAAAAGATTGAGAGGAAACATTTAAATATAACTTTGAGCTGAAAACAGGTCTTTATGCTTTTTTCAATAGAACAATCTAGTGGCATAATCCCTTTTCGGTTTATTAGGAGATGGTAATAAAAACTTTAATTCCACACAGTCAATGTGTGTCACATGAATTTATGGGCTGAACAGCTGTTGCTGCTGGAGCATTTAGAGTGTGTCTCAGCTGATGAGTTGCCGTCTCCATGACAAGGGATGCCTTAAACATAATTATAGTACAGCTGTAGTCACAAAGGGTTCTGATGCCCCACAATATTTTAAGTGGCTTTTCAAGCCTCAATCAAGATAGTTCTAAGTGATTGAGTCTATGATTTTGTACACAATGATTTGTACCTTTGGCATAATATTCATGGCTTACCATATTGTACCCTTAGGAGGTATAAACTATACCTTTATGATATAATCTTTTTTACTTCTGAAAACAAGAAATTTGAGAATTCAGAAATTCAAAATGAGTACTAAAATGCATGTCTCAGATAAACTAGGAGTGCATTTTAACTACTACTGTCTGATACATAAATGTCCCAACTTTCAACAACTGTGTCTTGATTTTCTCAGTCCAAAAATCTTAGGGTGAGAGCTGAGAGACCACAGCCACTGTCACATTTAGTGCTGGGATTTGTTTAACACACAGTGTCTGCTAAGCACTCCAATTGTTTCTTAATTACCCACTGAAGAATGAGGACAAGCTTAGGGACCCAAAACAGAGAAACCCACTGGAAAGGAACAGGCAACACCCTTCTGAGAATCACACTTTGAATTTTCCTTCTTAATTTTTAAAAGAAACAAAGGAAAGTTGAGAGCTTCAATTGTACACCCAGATATGGCCCTGACAATGGGTGCTATGAATATGAACACTTGCTCTTCTCTATGAGATTATGCTGGTAGATTTCCAAAATTAACAAGTCATTTAAACATCAATGCTGCCTCAGCCATAAGCTTCTTCAATTCATTCTGTCTTCACATTTTTTATCCACCCCGTGATTTGGAAGACATAGACATTCTCCTAGCATCCCAGACCATCCATATCTGCAAGGGAAAAAAAGTAAGAAACAGTCAGATGACAAGCCACATTTGTGTTTCCAGGGACGATTTCAAACAACTTTAAAAATACCTGGAGCCCAGCAAGGAAAAGGACAGTCTGATGCTCAACTTAGCCTTTCATATTCTGAGACACACCTCAAAACAGAATAAAAAATAGGATGAAGTTACCTTGTAGTAAGCTTCTTGATCATAGCGGAGAAAACCAATGGAAAGACCCAACACTGTGAATAAATGTTCTGTTTTGGATTTTGTTTTTGTTTGTTTGTTTGTTTGTTTTATTTTGTTTTTTAAGTTGGAAATTAAAGACTCTAGTTTTTCATCTATCTTCAAAAAATGTAGATAAGGAAGGAGGAAAGGGCACCACACATAATACTTTCTGACTAGTTTTACCAAATTAAGAAATGCAAAAATAAATCTCAACATTTCCTTAATTTTAGAGTATCTCATTTGTTTTTTTTTTAAGTTTTTGCATTTTATTTTATTCTATTCTGTATGTATGAGGTCAGAAGGGGTCAGAATCCCTGGAGCTTAAGTTACAGATGGTTGTAAGCCACATGTACTGGGAACCGAACTTGAGTCCCCTGGAAGGGCAGCAAATACTCTTCATCAGTGAGCCATGCTTCCAGCTCACAATGTTAAATTTTAAGCTTAAACTTTGGACACTATTATGAAATATAGACGTCTTTCAGGATCCATCTAGCATACTGGAAAGTAACCCAATTTTAGAACCCAAAGACGAGTGTGAGACACTGCTCTTCTTTTTTTATTCCCAGGATCCTAGAATCTTCACCCAACTTTTTTGGGCTCGCATTCCCTCATGAACACTTTGGGCTTTGACAAGAGAATCAGTTACACACGTGTAGCAGAGGAGCTGAGTTAATTTGATAGAAAATCATCTTGGGCTAATTTAAGTGGGTGTATCTGGAAATATCAAATATCAAGAGTCTACCTCTGCTGAGAGAACATTTTGCTAGTTTCTTGAAATCCTCAGTGAGATGTATATTAAACTTGATTCTTATGGAATACATATTACTAACTTAAAGACCTTAGTGTATCAACCTTAAAATAAGAGAGATATGAATTTCATAATGATTAATAGTTTGTATTACTTGTGTAATTATTTGTATATAGTTGTATAATTGCAAAATTATTTGTACATAGTTATATAATATAAACTGTCTTTCTTTCTACTGAGAAAACATTTAATTCGAGTTTGCCTTTCCAAGCATGAAAATTCAATAGCTACTGGGGCCTTGTTCCTTCAGCCAAATCTGGACTGAATTTGAAACTCCTCACCTTTCAGGTTGCTTGGAAGGCAAGACTAGCATGGCATGCAGACTCTTCTATGAAGTACTGGTAATGGTGACAGCTGATAGAATCAGATCATTATTTTGTGGCCTGGGGCAAGTCATTTTATATTTTCCTACCTCTTCTCCTTGGAAAGATGACTGTCAGTGTATGTTTGTGAATGGAGAACCTGTAAGCAGCTATGAATCTTTTCTTAGAACAAGAACTTTGTACTTCCCTAATAAATCTCATGACAGAGAAAAGTGTGTGTGTGTGTGTGTGTGTGTGTGTGTGTGTGTGTGTGTG
This sequence comes from Peromyscus melanophrys, assembly GCA_902168415.1. Classification (NCBI taxonomy): domain Eukaryota; kingdom Metazoa; phylum Chordata; class Mammalia; order Rodentia; family Cricetidae; genus Peromyscus; species Peromyscus melanophrys. The sequence goes on along the minus strand of CABHPR010148205.1, from coordinate 84,229 downwards.
TGTTTTCCTGGCTATTTTGAATAGAGCAGAAATGAAGAGGGATAAGCAAGTATCTCTGTAGTAAGACATGGAGTCTATATGTCCAGACAGCTGGGTGATATGGTTGATTTATTTTTAACCTCTAAAGGTTAAAATTTTTCATAGTTGCAGCTTCCACAAATAAGGAATAGCTGTTCTTCCCTACATTTGCACCAGCATTTATTTGCATTTGGTCTCTTCATCTTAGCCATTATGAGTGAGGCAAGGTGATGTCTAAAAATAGTTTTGAATTTCATTTCCCTTATGACTAAGCATGTTGAACATTTAAAAAATATTTTTTAGCCATTTGTATTACTTCTTTTGAGAACTCTGTTCAGTCCATAGCCCATTTGATAACTTGGTTGCTTGTTTTCTTGGGTCTTGTTCTTTTTGTTGTGGTGGTTGTTCTTTGCATATCTAGTGATAATGCTGCCTTTCACTGTACAAAAGCCTCTTTCATAAGACTTGATTTTTCAATTATTGTTTTGTACTCTACTTTGCTGTACTTGCCTCAAGGTTTCAGTATACGTCATACTTTTCCCTCTATCAGGTTTAAAATAGCAGGTCTTAGGCTGAGGTCCATTGATTCATCTAGACTTGAGTTTGTTCAGGGTGAAAAGTAAGGATCTAGTTTCATTCATCTGCATGTCGCTATTCAGTTGGTTCAATGCCAGGTGTTGAAGGTCCTTTCCTTTCACTAAAAATCTGGTGGCTGTAGGGCTTAGAGTTGGATCCTCAATTCTATTCCATTTTTTACCCCACAACTGGGCTATATATATATTATATATATGGATTTTTATTCAATTGTAAAGAAAAGTGAAGTTATGGAATTTGTAGGTAAGTGGGTGGAGATGGAAATAATCATTCTGAATGAGGTAACCTAGATTCAGAAACACAAGTATTATATGTACTCTCTCATATGTGGATCACAGCATTAAATATTTAGGTTTGTGTTTAAATTAGAGCATGAATAAAAGTTAACAAAATAGAAATGGGCTGTGAAGGGGTACGCCCCTTCAGGGATGATGGTGGAACACAGGTGATGTTAATGTAGTGAGGTAAATGAAGCTGACAGGGCTAAATAGGTAGGGAATGGTAGATCATGGTAGAAAACTGGAAATAAAGAAAAAAAACTAACACTAAAGATTTGAAAATTCCATATAGAAACCTAGTGTAGAAGTTTCCTAAAAATATATACATATACACATATAAAAACAGTTTAAATGGAGTTACTCTGGATGTGCGTGTGGGTAATTCTTTTTTTCTGATGTCATAAGCTATCACAAATAAGCCTAGATGGTTAACTACCTTCAGGCTGTTGGTCATGAGGTCCCTTAGACCATCAAAGTAACATGGGTTATTGTCATCTCTCTTGTAACCCTAAAGAACTTGATAGGTCTTTCTGTTGAAGACATCATACACTTGAATCATAGGACACAAAAATAAATCTGGCACTGACCTGGATAGTTCATCTTTACTGACTAGTTTTCATAGTGCTGGCAGGTTCAGTGCTCACTACTAAGGAAAAAAATCATCAAGTCTTCCCTAGCTATGGATGCTATGAGCTACAGTAACAGCCCTGACAAGATTTTCCCATTGGTTCAATAGTGGCATAGATGCTTTGGATGCAACCAACCTTTTTCTGTTTGGAATTTAGGCCTGCTCCACAAGATGGATCTCATGGCTGGCATTGTTTACTGTGCCAAGAATCTGCAGAAAGCCAAGTCATAGGCCAAATAGAAGAACTTATTACTATTATTCAGCTAAATGGATATAGTATTAAACTATACCTTAAGCCCTTAACATTTTATATCCGTAAATTAATAACAAATCTCAATCTTCATCAGAGAAGTTTGTTTTTGTTGTACATGGTGATTAATACAGATGCTCACAATTGGCCAATGTGCAAAGGATAAGATACTGTGAAATGTACAAAGCTAAATGTAGCTTCTATGTCGTACCCATGCAAGGCTCAGGGATTACCCTGAAAGAGAGACACAAAGATCCAAAGGGTCAAAAGTAGTAGAAGACTGTTCTGAAGTAATATCTTCCAGTCTTGATAAGGTTGTTGCACACATGAACTTGCAGTGACGATGACTTCATACAAAAGTCTTTCATACAATCAAGCCAGCCAGAATTCTAGCATGAATAGAGGAGAGTTTCATGAAGGCCCACCCATGGCGAAGAAGCTAATGGCAATTGATCCTGGTAGGGGAGGGAGAATCTGTTTACTTAAGAGTCATCCCCATCCAGTGACTGAGGGAACTGGATGCAGATATCTACGGTCAGGTCCCGGGTGGAGCTCCGGGAGTCCAATTGGCGAGAAGGAGGAGGGTTTATGTGAGCAAGAGTTGTTGGGACCAGGGATGGATGGAATACAGGGACGAGTGGCCAAACGAATGGAAACACATGAACTGTGAACCAATGGCTGAGGGGCCCCCAACTGGATCAGGCCCTCGGAATGGGTGAGACAGTTGATTGGCTTGATCTGTTTGGGAGGCATCCAGGCAGTTGGACCGGGTCCTGTGCTCAGTGCATGAATTGGCTGTTTGAAACCAGGTGCTTAGCAGAGACGCTTGGCTCAGCCTGGGAGGAGGGGACTAGACCTGCCTGGACTGAGTCCACCAGGTTGATCTCAATCCTCGGGGGAGTCTTTGCCCTGGAGGAGATGGAAATGGGGGGTGGGCGGGGGGGGGGAAGGGGCGGGAGGGGGGGAGAAAGGGGGAATCTATGGCTGATATGTAAAGTTGAATTATATTGTAAAATAAAATAAAATAAATTTTTAAAAAAAGAGTCATCCCCTGATAGGATGCTTTTCCACTAGGTGGCCATACACCAGTTCAAATAATTCCATCACTAAATGGACTCAGTGGTTTACAAAATAAAATGTAAAGTTGGTATGGAAAAGTGGTTGTGGGTATAGGAGCCATGGAGGGGGCAGGTGGGTATAAATTTGATACAAACACCTTTTCTAAGTATTCAGGCATATATAAAATTTTCTTTATGAAATAAACACCATTGCAGAAGAAGACTGCTGGAAAGAAACATAAAAATCCCAGATGGTCATGTCAAAATGACAGAAAGAGTTGAAAATGTGGTAGGGGTCTTGGGGGAAAACATGGTAAAAAGTAATGACTAAAAAACAAACTGATCATTACTAGAACACATAAGTGTATATGTATTTTAAAGAAAACATTGTGAAGGCCTTGGTGAAAATAGGAAGGTGAAACCTAAAACATGTTTAGAAATAAAATGATATCTATAATAGTAGAAAAGAAACCAAACAGTTAAAGACTAAAAGAAACAACATTATTTACCAAAGTTTAACAGTAATAGGAATAAAACAAAACAAAAAACGAATGAGTGATGGAAGCTGAAACAAGCTACATCAATGTCATTTGAAGTGGGGATTAGTAGGGATTATCCTTAAAGGTTTTCTACCAGAAAGGAAAAGACGTGTTAACAACAACAAAAATTCAAAAGAATCGTAATCTTCCAAAATAAAATCAAAGCACTTAAGAACAGAAGAAAACACACTAAAAAATAAAGCAATCAGACCCAGACTACAAAACAAAATCCTTCTCGTAATTATAAAGAGCAGAAAAATCCATATAAGTAAACATGAATAATTTAACATTCTTATCTAGAGAAAAGGAATTTTTACTCAGAGAAGACCAATATACACATATATTGGTCATATATATGTATGGATATATGTATGTATGTATGTATTATGTTTGTATGTATGTTTGTATGTATATCCTTTGTACATAAGAATCTATTGCTTACTGAGCCTCAAAGAAAACAAAGAAGTCAAAAATAGCAGAGAAAGTACATTCCAATCAATATGTCATCAAGCAAGAACAAAAAATCCACAAAATCTTAAAAATAATGCCTTTTCCTGCATGGGTTGAAAAGTTTTCTAGATTCAATTAAAGAAGAAACTATGAACTCACTCTATTGTCATTTCAAACACTCCCCCATCTTTTAAATTGTATTTCAATAATTAATATTTGTACTAAACATTTACCGGGAATTTACAATTGTAGTACAGAGGACAACTTGTTTTGTAAAATGAAAACAAAGTAAAATAAAATGTGCATTAAAAATGCTGCCTTTAACATACCATTTCGATTATCCCATTTTATATTTATTTGTTATTTTCTGTCACTTTATTATTTAAATAATTTCCAGTAGTGAGAATGTTGCAAAAGTAGATGCAATAGGCATTCACATTGTTCACCAAAGTTGATCTCTTTTTAACATTGTGAATTCCCATTCTCTATTGAGAGCTCTAGGATTTGGTATTTTGGTGTCATGTGAAGACGTAATCACATGCAAACATTTATACCTAAGTCATTGGTGCCTATGTCCTTAAGGGAGGGCATCTTTCTTATAATAATTTAATGTGTCTATCACACTGACATCACCTAGAATAAATATGACGATATGACTCAGTATACTGATTTTCCTACTCCAAATATTCTAAGTATCTCAGCTATTTTGTCACAGCAAATAAAAGCTTGCTAACCCAATGTGTATGTTTATATTTTTACAATTTTCTATACTATAAATAAATATGAAACTAAATCTCTTCGTTGGAAAAAAGCCTATGGTTGATGCAAGCTATGATTCTTAAAATACTTTGAGAATGCCAAAGATAGAACAGTGAAGTCTGAGCAAAACGTAAACAGGTTTAGCTGCATTTTAAAATAACATAGAGCTGGTGATGGATACAGGTGGAATACTGCACAGGTCAGGGAGGTGGAGAGATCAAGATTGGGGTCCAGGAAAACCCCATAACTATATTAATGACTGAGGGGTTAGGAGGCTCTCAGAGCCTCAGCTTTGGGAGGGAAAAGATGAGGAATCACATCTACTTTTCTATTCTCATTATTATCTACATAAAGAAAAGCAAAGTAATTCTAGCTTTCCTTTTCTTGGTGCCACAGACATACTGGTTTTTATTTTATCCCTCACACTTTTGAGGAATAGTTAAAATGATGATGAGAAGCACTGTTTCATAGAAGAGTTTGGCTTCCCAGGTTGTGGCATTCAGGGATGGATGGGATTCCACCCAATCTCTGCCCTGTACAGAAGCATGTTATTACAAGGATTTGGGGATTGATGGTAGAGTCTTAATCTGCCTTTAGTTAGCCAACTGTAGAGCTGCTGCTGCTGCTGAACGGCATCTCAAATGAAATCTTGACAACAGATTGAGAAATACAGAAGGCTCATAATCAGAACCAAAAATGAGACAGTGAAGAGAGGTAGACATTTGTAAAACCTTGAAGCACATCTGTAGCATTTTCTCAGCCACCTGGCTGCCCCTAGGTAACTTCCATAAAGGCTGGGGGGACCCAGAGGGAGCTTAATGGGGGTGATATGCAAATCTAAGTCTAATCCTGACTGCACACTAATGATGCAGAGGCAAAAGCAGAGGAGGCTGTGAATATCACATAGCTCCTCTATCTTTTTTTTTTTTCCCATCAGAGAGAAAGATTGAGGTGTGACAGGAGATGGGCTTGATCCAGGATACAGAAGCAGATGTCATGACTGAATGTTTAAGGAAGCTGCCTATTCCCTCCGGCTTTATCCTGGCTTTATTTTTCATTCTAATAAGATTTCAGGGGCTGAGATGAGACATCATCATCTGCAGGGCTTTAATCATTAAGATTTAATCAAAATTTCCCAAGATGGCATCTATTAGTTTTTTTTTTTAAAAAATCACCATCCAGCTTTCTTGCTGGGATGATACAGCAAAAATAATGCTGAGCCTACTATTTACTGTTTTAAATAGCTGTGGAATTACAGGGCTACGTTTATAGTTCCTATGAGGGTTCACACTAATAGAACTAAGAAATAAAATAAAAACTTAATATGAAGCTTAAACTTAATAGGAAATCTATTTTATGAGGCAGAAATCTTATTTCCTAGCATACATTATCTTGGATAGAAAAGAGAAATACTCTTTTCTGGGGGGCAGAGGATTTAGTATGTGATAATACTCAAGCTTTTTTCATTCTTCTTGTTTGTGGCAGAGCAGTGATTATTCCATCAGTGTTCTAAACAAGATCAGAGGGGTTAATCCTTATTTGGGTTACACTAAAAAGGGAAGTCGTGTGTAGAGCTCCTTCTGTCTGCAGGAGATATTGCAAGATGAGAGGAGGCATAAACAGCCCAGGGAGATATGCGTCTGACCTGCTTTGCTGTTAGAAAGTGACAAAGGTGTCTTTCAGCATAACAGTTATGAGGCTGTGCTTCACAGGCAGCCATTGGAGAATGATGTGCACTCACCAATGAGAAGCTGGGCTTTGAATGCTCTCTCAGAGAACAGAGACCCTTTCTTCAAGATGAAGACTGTTGAGGAGGAAGATGACCTTCAGAATTTGCTTTAATACAGGCAGGTTTGCTACTAATGGCCTAATTAGTGCAAAAGCACCGTAACTTTACACGATTAAACTCATGAATTTGAAATTCTCAAAGGAAAGCTCAAATTAGAAAGGGAAAGGGGGAGCCTGATACCAATTCAGTTAGAAGCAGTCACAAAAGCTAATTTATTTTAAAAGCCAAGGGCAATAATTTATGATCCTGTGGAAATGACGTGTCACATACTTACATTCTTGTAAATTGTATTCAGATCACAATGATGACTATATTTAGACTATTCATGTGTTGGTTTATCCAAATGTCTCTCTGAAAGGGTAACTACTATGAAAGCTAATCTCAAATACCAATATAAAAAAAAAAAGAAATCAGCGTATATTAAAGAGATCCTTTTCTAAGGAAGATAATTTCCTTTGCAGACCTATGTTGCATGGGTTCAGTCTCTCTTGGGAAGGATGCACATTCAAAAATCGTCTATATGCTGGTATACGCTCTATCATCTAGTACAGTCCATGAGGCCACAGTTGCTATGGCAACTCTTTTCTCAGAAGATCTCTTGCACATAGTTAATTTCTTGCTCGCTTCACTCCAATCAATGCAGCACCCTTTGAATGATGTTGTCAGACCGCCTTTGTGCTAAGAAAAGTACAGATCACACTATTTACAGGAAATTGTTCATGTTGGAGCAACCACTATTTTGGAATTTCATTGATACATTAGTTTAATTTGAATCCACCATGAGACTAATAAAAAAGCAGCAATCACAGGGAAAATGAGCTGTTCTACCAGGCAGTGCAAAGAGACTTCAGCAATTTATTGTTTTCTGCAGTTAACTGATTATGTTCCCAAAGTTCTACTAAATGCTTACTTAAATTTTAGTTTATTTTAATTCGGCACTGACATAAGGATTATTTTAAGTTGAATAAAATTAAAAGCCTAAATGTGAACTAACCATTACAGTAAATTGATTTTCAATAAAGGTGATAAGACAATTCAGTATTTTCAACAAGTGATATAGAAAACTCTCTATAAGCAGACAGAATAATCATGTGTCTCCATCTTATTTCCCATGCACACTTGGATCCAGAAAGATCATAGCCATAAATGTAAGAAAAAAATGATGAAAACAGTTTCCCTAAATGGTAAGGCAAAATGTTATTAAATTAGCTCCATAAAACCTTAAAACTTCCATACCACAAAGGATGCCATCAGGGAATAGCAAAGGCAGCCTCCAGAATGAGAATTTTGCCTTTCTTATATATAATAAAAGATATCAGGAATTTCTTCAAATAATTAAAAGAAGTGGTCAATTAATGAACATTTGTGTCTTTAAGGAAGAATAAGTAAAAAACACAAGGAGATACCATCGCATAGTCAGAAATGTGGCTAGAATAAAGAGGATAGACACTGTAACAGTTATTAGTAAAGATGTGAAGAAAATAGAATGCTGGTCTATTCCAGATGGGCAAATATATGATTTAGTCACTCTGGGGATGAAGGTGTTTTGAAGGTGTTAAAATTAAGGTCCCAGGTGACCTATCAATCCCAATCCCGGATATATATTCAAAAGTAATAAAATATATCTCCTGAACTCTTATACACAAATACCCATTGCAACATTATTTATCATATCCAAAAAGCAGACCATCCCAAAGATCCATCACTTAATAAACTGATAAGCAAATGAATTTGATAATAAAAATTATGAACCTTGAAATAATTGTCAAATGAGAAAAGGCAGTCATAAAGAATGGAATGCCACATGATTCCATCTCTCAGAAATATCCAGGAAAGGCAAATCAGAGAAGACAGAAAATGGCCTTGTGTTTTCCAAGGACTGAGAAGAAAGCAGAGTGAGTAGACAGGGCCACAGCATGATAGGAGTGAGTGCTTTGAAACTGTATCGTGCTGGTGGCTGCACAACTCTGTCACAAACTTTAAAATGCTGAATTGTATATTCTGAGACAATTTCCCCATATGTGAATTATATCTCAATAATGTTACTAAAAGACATTGTTTGGAGAGAATCTTTGACCCACAATGAGACCTGATGATCTCTTGATCCTCGTGTATCTGTTCCATGGACAAGAACACCATAACCAAGGCTAATATATGCTGTTAAGTGTTTACAAGTTTAAGGTCAGCCTCAAATTTAGGCTAACTCTCCTCTCGACATCAAACATACGTAATCGAGTTCCAAGTGCTCCCAGACTGTCTTTTTCTCCCAGGTAACAACTCCATGTTGTTGGCTTTCTATTCTAAGAAAATTTGTGAAGATTATCCACTTAGATCAACATCCCATCTCATACCTATCAGTCAGAAATGTAATTTGTGTTTATATTTGAGGACTACAATTTAGAACACAGATAGTAGATTTAGACAATTTGGGTTTAGCTATGTGACCAAAGGTGGGAACTGCAAACAAGCTATCTGAACTCTTCCAATTTAAAATTGTCTATGAGTTATTAAAAAAGAAAAAGGACACTGAGATTATGATATTATGAGAGCCCTTTGAACAAATGCATGAACTTCTTAGCTGAGTACTGAACAGATGTAAAGTAGATTGGAAATGATAAGGAGGGTGCTTCTAAGGATGGTATGGCTTCTCAGGAATAGAAAAATGAAGTCCAAATCTATGAAGTGGGGATAGACAAGTGGTTTATGTCTCCATCCTGAGGTTTCTACTATCATCATGACAATGTATGCAAAATAATGCATTATTATGGGAGTAAATAACTTCTTGCATTCCCATGATTTTCAGACATGCATACAAGCACCCCTGCACACACACCTGGGGACACACACACACACACACACACACACACACACACACAGAAAAACTAGCAAAAACACTGAGAATACTAGTTAAAACAAGAGGGTAAAATAAAAGCTGTAGATAAGGAAGTAACTTTCCTTAAGTTCCTTTGACCCCCTCTCCTGTACTGTTGATTTCCTCTTTGTTCCATGCATCTATCAACTCGCCAAAGAGAAACAAGGGAGATTATTAGAACACTCACAGCTGGAGAGATGTGAACCACAGTGTTCAATAATATGTTCTGAAGAGTTTGCTTCCTTGCCAAAATAAAAAATACATTAAGCACGTGTAAGTAAGTCTCAGAAGGGAAAACTAAAAAGTTGTTCATCCACTTTATATAGTGATGTAATTTTCATTAAATATTTGCCATTCCATATATGGGTAGTATGTGTAAACAGACCATGGTATTTTCCAAAACTAATATTTGTTCCTGTCTCTCTGTGACATGAAGGATTTTATGAGAACACACTAATAAGAAGGAATCAAGCCAGAGAGCATGGCAAGGAACTGTCAACGACTCAAGGATGGAAGTGATCTCATTCCATTACCAAAACCCATAGGTAGGAGTCACTTGTATTCCAATATATGGATGAAGAACTGGTACCATGGAGCGGCATGGAACACATGGCCAATAGTTCACAGAAGAAGAAGACCCTCTCCCTTCAAGTGTAATTTTTAATAACAGCATTATTGAGCAATAATTCATATGTCACAAAATACATTCAAAAAATGCTGAAATAAGGCTGAGCATTGGTGGCGCACGTCTTTAATCCCAGCACTTGGGAGGCAGAGCCAGGCGGATCTCTGTGAGTTCGAGGCCAGCCTGGACTACCAAGTGAGCTCCAGGAAAGGCGCAAAGCTACACAGAGAAACCCTGTCTCGAAAAACCAAAAAAAAAAAAAGAACTCATACTCTATGCCACTCAGGGAAGCTTTATTTTTGTTGACCACTCTGCAATCTTTTAATCTCCACAGGTGGACCAGTAGTGGAGGTATCTTCATATCTTCATTAACCTCCATCTACTGGAAAAAAGGAGCTTCTCTGATGAGGGTTGAGAGAGGCATTAATCATTGAGTATAAAGATAAGAATTTAACAGTTAGCGTATTACTGTGTCTACTGATAGCAACATTGCACACATGACTGCATACTAAGACCTGCAAGCTATCCAGAGAGCCAAAATGCCAGCATGAATGAGGGAGAGCTCACAAAAGCATTACAAGTGTGAAGCCTACAATCATTTTTAGATGTTTTTCCAGTTAAAATGACAGCTCCTATACACACAAATAATATTATATAGACTGAATAGGTTATAAATATAATTCACATAATTTATTTTATATATGGGAATTCATATATATTTATACATATGAATTACATATAACCTATATATAAATATATCATACATATAGGAATCATATTTATAACCTATGTTATATTTAAATATACATAATATTAAAGATATAAGAACAATTAAAGAAAAAGCCTATGAATTTTAGAGAGGGCAGGGGGTACATAGGAGATGTAGGAAGAAAAGGAAAAATGATGCAATTATATTTTAATTCAGTAAAAGATTAATTAATTTTGAAAATGAGTTTATGTCCTTCAGAATGAGCTGTTATTATGTGTGGGAGGATATTTCTATCATGTGATGCTGGTGAAGGAGCATGGCAAGGTGTCTATGTTCTTTTTCTAGTCAGGTGTGGGAAAGCTAGAAGCAAATAAACAAGTCTGTAAGAGAAGACGGTGTCAACAACTGAAAGCAGCATGTAGGCTTGTTTCCCTAAGGAAGTTCCTTAGAGGAATGACTCAAAACTAGGGTTTTAAGCGACCTTCCAGGCTGCCACGAATTTTCATTAAAACCTTTCAACTTAATGAAATATATTAAGCTATTCATTCAGAATCACCATGTTCTAATTCAAAGCAAAACCTGTGCATTTTCAGAACTTTATCATAATAAAAATAAAGGTAATCTTAGAAGACACGAACTGACTCATTATACCAAGTCCTATGAACCACACACAAGTGAGAATGTGAGAATGTATGACAGGTATCCATCCTCATGTCCACCCAGACTTGGAAAGGAGATATAGCAGCAACATTGATAATCATGTTAACTTCGAACCCATAAATTTAGTATCTGCATTCTCTAAACCAATGTTCTTCTCATTTCAAGCCAGGAGAGGAAGTGATCCCATAATGTCTAATAGATGTTTCCTTTCTCTGCCTCACACCTCATTTGTATATGGGGTTAATTGCTTATTGGCTTCTAATTATTTCATGCAAATCTCTACCAAATTCCTGAAACTATAGACCAAAGCTCATGAAGAACACCAGGGGACATTTGCAGACTGTTGAGGACCACATAGTCGATTTTACTTTGTGTGTGTTTACTTAGATGTATGGGTATGTGCAGATGTATGTGTGTCCATGTATGTACATGTATGTGGCAATCAGAGGGCAACATTGCCATTCCTTAAGCACTGCTCACCTTTTGTTCGAGACAGGTCTCTCCTTGGCTTAGTAAGTTTCCAAGTAAACTACAGGGCAGGGATCCACTGCCTCCAATTCTCAACTTGCTCTCTCTGGGATGACAGGTGTATGCTACTGTGCCTGGATTTTTAGATGGGATTTGGGAAGCTGGATGCTGGTCCTTATAGTTACAAAGCAAACACTGTATCTACTGAGCTTCCCTCCAGCCCAATCTCACTTTTCAAAGTACACACTTCTGTCAGCTATATTTTGTGAGGCAATTGAGTGAAACTTGACAACTTGGCCTGTTCCGATTAGTATTCAAAGATAAAATTTACACAGCTTTTACAAAATTTGCAACTCAAATTCCAACACCAGAAAGGAAACAAATTGAATACTCTGATCTGCTGAAGACAATACAACAGAGTTCCCAAATAGCCCTGACTTCATAAAAGCATTTTCTTCAGCCAATCCATGCTGTTTATCTTTTCTTCCTCTGGAAACATTTTTATAAATGGCAGTAAGCAAAGGTAACATAAAATTTGCCACAGTCATCATCTTTAGTAGATCACTCTAGAGGTGAATAATCTTCACTGCTATCCAGTTACGCTAGGATGTTTTCATCATGCTAAGTACAAACTTCATCCCAACTAAACAGCAGTGACTCATTGCCTCCCTGACCCCTCGTCATCTCTAGCAGACTGAAGGCTTCTCTGAGCTCCTCTATTCTAGGTACATTCTAAGTGGAATCATACAGGATGTGCCTTAGTAGACACAAGGTAGACACTGGCTTATTTTCCCCAACATAGTTTCCCCAAGTGCTGTAATTTATTTTGTAATGTCCACCACAGATCCACATAGTAGAGAGTAGGCACCCAGCCCATAGTGCTCATGAGAGGTGATGGACCCCTCAAGTGATGGGGCCTACTAGGAGGACCTTAAGTCATTGTGTATATGAGCTAGCTGAGGATGACCCTTCCTTTCTCCTTCATTTTCCTCCTAGCCACACAATGATGTGGGCAGTTTCCTCTGACATGTATTTACAAAGTTCTATGTGTCACTTGATAAGCAATAGGCCAACCTACTACAGATAGAATAAATGTTTCTTTTATGTTGATTGTCTCAGGCTTTTTGTTATAGTAATGGAAAGCACACTAACCCACCAAAGGGGGTCATTGTTGTTGGAGCATGCTTCAGAAATTTATTCATTTTGGTGGTCGAACTTTGTAAAGTAGTTCTATTTATATAGAGATTTTATTTTTGACAGCAGACCAAAAGGCTGTATGCTTGCTAGGTAAGTGGACTAATATTGAGCTATATCCCCACTTCTACCCCTCCCAATGTATGTAAATAAGGTATGTATTCATTATCTGTTGGGACATTTAATTATTTTTCTACATTTTAAGCAAGCAAGCAAAGTTCATCAGGATGGTACGATAATGCAAACTTATGGTGAACACCTAGATCTTTTTAAAACAGGGTCTTTAAAATAACATTGTAGTCTCTTGTACCAGATAGATGACAGGTCTCTTCACTGTTGGGTCACTTATTAGAAATTAATCACCATTCAGGCCTTTGCCTTTTCTCTATTCTATGTCTTCTGCTTTGGTTTTCCTGGTGGGTATTCCTGTGTCCTACTTGGCAGTTGTGATCCCCATAGGTTCATGTATTTGAATGTTTAGTCACCAGGAGTGGCACTGTTTGAAAGCATTAAGATGATTAGAAGGTATGGCCTTGGAGTAGGTGTGGCCTTACTGGAAGAACTATGTCACTGGGGGCAGATTTTGAGGTTTCAAAAGCCCATGCTAGGTCTAGGCATGTGAGCATATATTCTCTCTCTCTCTCTCTCTCTCTCTCTCTCTCTCTCTCTCTCTCTCTCCCTCTCAGCTACTGTTCTAGTAGCCTACTTGCATGCCTCCATGCTCCTTGCCATGAAGATAATGGACTAAACATCTAAAACTGTAAGCAAGCCCCCAGTTAAATGCTTTCTTTCATAAGAGTTGCTGTGGCCATGGTGTCTCTTCACAGCAATAGAATAGTGAATAAGACACTTGCTTTTAACCAATTCCTCAGAAAATATTTCTACCAAAGCTAAATGGTGGGCTGTACTGAAGTGTTAGGCCTTCTTTTTAAACATTGACACAGTAAGGGTCATTCTCTTTAATTTCCTTTCAATCACATGGAGTTTTAGATAACTTCTGGCTTTAATGAAAATGAAAATTGAGGTTTTCTATGCATTAATTACATTTGCATTATCTCTGATTGCTGATCAAAAGAAAATGAAGTTTTATATCTACTTCAGTGCAAGTTAAGAAAATATATCTCTAACACAATTTCTGAAAAAAAATCTATCTCACAGTATAAATAAAATCTGAGGTTTATTTTTAACTTATGTTCTCTCCCCAGAACATTATGCCTTCTGGTTCTACTTGCTTAACTCTTCCCTCCTCATGGGTATTTGAGAACAGACTGAGAAAGAAAACGGTCTCCAATCACAGTGTGCAAATCTGCTTTGTTCTTGGACATTCAATGGTAGTATTATCCTTCACTATATACTGCACACAAGAACAGACACTATATATGTATATGCATATACATATATAGTGTGTGTAGATATATACTACATTAGATATATGTGTACATGCATTTGCATACATGCATATGTATGTATAAGAATATATTTATTTAAAAATACAATATATTATCTGATTTATAATCCAAGGTCTTTAATTTTCAACTAAATGCACTTATTAATTTATATTGTTTCTCTTTTCAGTGTGTAAGAACACGAACCACAAGTGAAGGGTTATTATTTTTTTTAAACAGTCATTGGGAATTGTCATGGTCCAATTACTTCTGAAGAAATGATCTAGCAATTACTTTCATCAACGTGCATGACAATGATCAGTGACCTCATTTTATTCAAATTTGGTAGCTATAAAGAGAGTATTGCAATTGACAGGAACCAAGAAAGGCTTGCTGAATTATTCAAAGCTTGTGCATAGCTTCTATTGGATAAAAGCTGTGTATTTTCAGCAAGCTCTTGCAGTTTCATGGCAGCAGTTATGAAAATGCATGCAATCCGTACAGAACATAATAGCTTAATCAATTGTAGTACCATCAGTTGACTTCTCTGAGAGGCAGTGGTAGACGCCATACACTCTAGAATAAGAAAGGCAGCAATCCATCCTCTCAGTCGCAACTTGCTGATTGTTAAATAAGGGTACAGGTGACACCATCCTGAGGACAGGTCCATATTAAATGCAATTTTTTATATACATACACATACACATACTTGTGTATGCATGCATACAGACATTTCCCTATATCCTTTTAGTTCCACATTTCAAATTCAACTAATCATGTTTCAAAATATTCAGAGGAAGTGCAGTTTTATGTAAAGGATTTAAGCAGACAATGTTTTTGTTTGTTTGTTTTTAATCTGTGTGGTTTCCTGTAATCAGCCTCCACAGACACAAAATAACGTTATCCGGATGCATTAAATACTCATATAAGGTCAAACTCATAGCCATGGTCTGTCTTTTCATTGTATCACTTACCTTATAGTCAACTTCAATTTGAAAATGCTAAATGGATCGTTGTAGAAATTTTATAGGTTTTAAACAATATGATTTTCACTAGAATAATGAAGCCTTGTGAAATCTCATTTTGTACTATTTGCTTTGTCTGGCATATCCATACATTATAGACATTATAAAATTTCCACCTATGATCATGTAGCAGCATTGTAGCCTATCCAATGGATTATTGTGGTTTTGCTGTGCTGGTGAAAATGTCATCCTTATTATACTGAATAAATGTACCCAGAGTATAAGGGCAGAGATACTGGCAGCTTTATTACACTATAAAGTTATAATTATTGTATTTTTACTGCTTGCTGCTATTTTTATTTTCTCAGTGTGCCTAGTTTACTAAATAAACATTGTGACAGATATGCAGTTATAAACAAAAACAATATGCAGTGTTTGATACTATCCACACTTTCAGTTGTGAATTGGGTACAATGAAAATGATCTCCCATGAGTAAGTTAGGACTACTCTATATGATAAATGTATATGCTCATAATTAGAGTGTATGTGCACATGTATACATTGTATGTATATAAATATGCATATCACTTTAAATATGTAACTATATATAGCATATATACAAACATATAGCATGCAATTAAATACAATAATTACTACTCATTTATTTGTAAATATATTTTACAAATTAAATAGATATTTAACATCTATTTATTATAAATAAAAAATAAGATAAAAAGTTAGACATTTAATATATCTAGTTATACATTACATATACATATTAAGTATTATATATATTTTGTACATTTCGCATAATGTAGTTAATCAATCTTTAGATTTCTTCCATTCACATGTTTTTAAATTGCAGAAATGATTATTGAAACATATTGGAAATACCATCGAATTTGTTACAAATTACAAATGTTAAATGTCCATTTTCTATCAGCATACTCTACTATGGACTTTCTGATGGTATTCACCCTCCGTAACATACAAGAGTAGTCATCACTTTAAATATGCAAAAGGACAACTCTGTAGTGCAGGACATCTACTGAGTTCACTTGTCCCATGGAAACTCTTTCCTACTTCCTTCCATACAGTGCATGGAGAGCCTTATGTAATAAGAGCCATGATGACTATTCAGCAGCCTGACAATAACACTTAAAAATGGGTATGTTTTACCCATTATGTACATGTGTATTGAAGCAAAAAAGATACAAAGTTTTAATAAACTGTTCAATTTCAAACTATTGATGGTGAAAGAACAAATTCAGTGCTTGGAAGTCCAGCCCTGACAACCACCTTTCTATATATATTATATTATGTGATTTTAATTATCTATTTCCCTTTGCATCTGATAGCTTTTACTTTCCTCAAATTTCAGTGACGTTTTTGTTTCATTTTTGTTCCCAAGCCCATCATCACTTGTCACCAAAGTATGTCCATGTGGGAAGTGAGCACGTACTCTAGTGACCTGTCCTCTATTCTCTGACCTGAGGTCCAGGCTCATGTCCACCACCCACTCCTGGGTGTTGCAGAATCATTCTAACAGTGACATAAGACAGTGGAGGGGGCCACTGTGTCTCTTCACAAGTACTCCTGGTGGCTTCTGGTACACTTTTGAACTTCTGTAAAAGATTACATTGAATTCCTTTTGTGTCAGCCTAGATCCAGGCACTGGATTTACAGTTGAACATTTGACACTATATTTTAACAGTGCTATTCCTCAATGAACAAAGTCTTTCACATTCCACTGGAAATTGTTACTCAAGCGAAGAGGAAGCCAGGTAACCACATCATAAGTTAGCACATGAAACAGTGGCCCCTGCCCTTGCGTTTCCCTATCTCAGGATAAACAAGAACTCAAAGAAATAACTAAATTATTTTTCTTGCTTTAATTTGAACAAAATAATCATTGTTTCCAAGGAATATAGCTTAGTATAAACCATTTCTTCTTCAAAACATGTAACCATTAGTCACTGTCTCAACATTAATATTTTTTATATTTACATGAAAATGAAGAAAAATAGAAAATACTGTCTGGATTTGAAAGAATAATGTCTTATCTAAAACTGGAGTTATATGGTGTGAGGAAATAATGAACGGAATTAAAAAGCATACATTCTATTTAATCCATCACTTTCATGATACAGTGCTATTCAAACAATGCTGCAACACTTCCATGATTGGTTTATCTTGTAGTCAACATTCTGGTGGGAGAACATAGTGGATGAATTTCTAAAATAGATCCTCACTGCTACAGAACAGTTGTTGACAGAACTTTGCTGAAATTTAGACCCAAAATGTCCTCCAAATGCCGATGGATAAAGTTATTGGGTGGCGCTAAAGTACAGTGAGTTCTAGTGGGAAGATTTTTAAGGCACTAAGAGCGTTTCCTTGAAGTGAATATTGGACTGCCTGCTCCTTCCTGTCCCTCTCTGTTTTCTGGCTGCTGTGACTTGAGCAGTTCCTCCACCATGCACTCTCTGTGTGTTGTACTGTACAACATCTAAAGAAAAGGGCCAGAGACGAAGATCTGAAACTGTAAGCCGAAAGATACATCTCATTCCTCCAAGTGTTTTATCTTGTGTATTTTGTGGCAGTGGCTAAAAGCTTAAACAAATAGTCAGCAATATTGAAAATACTCTTCTACAGTGTGCAGTGCTATAGCCACTAGCCTCATGCAGCACTTGAGACCAGCACAACATGAACACTGTGGCCATGATCTACCAAACTGCCCAGTAAACTTCACAAGAATTATTTAAAAGCAAACAATGTCAATTGGTAGGCGAATTATTCAAGGACAATTATCCATTGTCATAGAAATGACTCATAGATAAACAGGTTCCTTAAAATAACAATGTTGAATTCATTCCTTTCTACACTATTAAATATAATGAAAGATTTTCACAATTGTAAGGAAACAAACAACACAAAGTTAATACAACTAAATTACTTTTTCCAAAACAAATTTAGTTGTATTTTTAGCAGATTCATAAAAGCATTAAAATTACAGATATCAGACAAGAACATGTAATACTTAAACACATGCACATATTGGATGATATTTAAATCATGTTAAATATCCATCTCTTCAAATATGCATAATTTTAGGCAAATATATTTAAATAAAACCTTTTTTTTCAATATATATATATATATATATATATATATATATATATATATATATATACTGTTCATTATGTTTGCAATGCTATCCTCTGCTATTCCAGACTCACTTGACATGTAAAACTATATCATTGTATGAATTGACAAATGTCTCCCCATGCGGCTTTCCTCTGTTCGTACCATCAGGTAACCCCTAACTAGTCTATGAACTTCAGTGTCTTCCATGTCAACAGGATTCCATCTTTTTTATTTCTGAATAGTATCTCACTGCATGCCACATTTTTCTGTCTAGTCATCAGTTAGTGGATAGTCTCTGATACTAATAAATCTACTAACACCGGTATCGTTAAACACTAGAGGGTTTCAATAGCAAATGTCAGTACATGGAAGAAAAACAATCAGCAACTATGAAGATAAGTTAAATGAAATGGTTGAGTTGAAGGAGGTGAAAATAATGAAAACTAATGACAGTCTGAGAAACCACGGGGGTACCATCACGTGTACCAACGTTCTCTTAATGCCAATATCTGAAAGTTATCTTGGTTACACAGGTTCCAAATTTTATAAAAAGGGTAAGTTTACCATTGGAAAATAACTAATATCTAAGAAAGATAAACTCAAAGGGCTCTTCACTGAGACAATTGATGGCAGCAATAACAGGGAAGCCAAGCAGCACATACCAATGACTCTGCAAGATTAACAGCTGGGTTTTCACCAGAAAACATAAAGAGCAAAACAGTGCTGAATGACATTTTCAAAATATTGAAAGGACAATTAAAATGCCAAGCAAAGATTGTCTAGCCAGAAAAAAAAAATTCCTTCAGGAATGTGATTAAAATCTCTCAAGTTGGTAAAGAAAGAAAGAAAAAAAAAAAGAATTAAAAGCTGAGAGACATTGCTAATGGCATTCTCTACAGGAAACAGCAAGTGTTCAAACAGAAGGATGAGAGATGGTGATTCAAAGCCACACAAATAAAGAGCATGTGAATTTAACAACATACATAAGTATAAAGGCCACTATGATTGTATTTTTGTTTATAACTCATTTTAAATCCTATTAATAATTTAAAAGATAGGCATAAAATAAATAGAAATGGATGAATATGCAATGATAAAAATTATAATACATAAATAGAAGAGTTATACTGTTGCAGCTCATTTTACACTATTGAGGCTGTGTTGATTTCTACTTAAACCAGTTTTATAAATTTAGGATGCTTATTATAATTATTGTTATAGCCACTAAGAACACCATTTCAAATAGACATAGAAAATACCTACACAATTCATGTACACATGCACACACACACACACACACACACACACACACACACATGCACACGCTCACAATGTCTAACTGGAATCCTACCAAAATAATTATTTTAACAGATATGAATATGGAATAAGTGATAAATAGACAGCTGTAAGACATACAAAAGAGAACAGTACAGAATTAAGGCTGTTCTTATCACTGTTAGCTTTTACTGGAAATGGACTACATGCTCCAGTCAAAAGACAAATTTAGGAAGTATAAATAATAGTAAAGCATGATACAATGCTGTATATATATATATAAAATATGTAGGTAATATATGCATATACCTTTTAATTACTACAGGCTACAAAAGATAAAGTGCATTCATCAATGTGTTAACCCAGAAGGCAATAATCTAAAATTACATTAATACAATGGGCAGTAGAGCTGCCAAATATACAAATTTGAGTATATGAGAAAATATGAGTAAAGGGGAAGTTAGGGTGGAAATTCTATAATAACTTGGAAACATCAATGCCCCACTGTAGCAGGAATCTTAAATGGGTCTTATTAATAATATCAAACCTGAGGCCAGTTATTGGAGTGAAGCTGGAAGATCAGAGTGACAGAACAAGCCATAGTTAACCTCACCTGGCCAACTTCTCAGCTGGTCTTGTTTCCTCAGACTGGAAGCCTCTGTGTCCTCATATCTGAATGGCTCTCGGCTGAACTGTGCTGCTCAAAACCTAAAAGCTTAACCAGCCAAATGCTTCTAGTTTCTGGTCCTCATGCCTTATATATCTTTCTGTTTTTGCCATCACTCCCTGGGATTAAAGGCGTGAGTCACTATGCTTGGCTGTATCCTTGAACACATGGATTTCTGCCTCTGGAATGCTAGGATTAAAGGTGTGTGCTACCACTGCCTATCCTCTATGTTTAACATTGTGTCTGTTCTGTCTCTGACCCCAGATAAGTTTATTAGGGTGCACAATATTTTGGGGAACACAATACCACCACATTTCCTCTCTTTTTGTCTGAAATTTAAAAAAGCTTATAACTAATACAAGAAAAACTATCTAATAAGTATATACAATATACACAGTCAAGATTATATTAACGATGTCTAGTCCGTTAACATTTGACAGATTCAGGCAAAAAACTCCATTATATATATTAACAATGTCCAGTCCAGTAACACTGATAAACTCAGACAAAAAATTTTCATTACTTGTCCTATTTAAAACAAGTAGTTCCTTTTTAAATGTAGATTCAATAATTGACCTTTTTATCTTATCATATCCATATTCTTTTTTTCTTTTCATAACAGATTCAGCAGTCGACCTTTTGTCATTTTTATATCTTCCCCTTTTTCTTTTTACAGTGTAGTTCAGTGATCTACCCATTTATCCTATTATTTCTTTATCTTTTTTCTCAGAGTAGATTCGATGATCTATCTCATATCTATATTCTCTTTTTTCTTTTTGCTTTCTAGGGGTGAAGATATCTTTAGGGAATCTTGAAAAGAAAATTTTGGGGTTAATTGTCAAGTCCTGTATCATTTGTCCAGTCGCTGCATAATGAGAAAGTGCAGGGCTTGTTTCAAGTCCTTGTTCAAGTAGTCTGTCAGGCTGAATCACCTCAGCTAGTCATCTCAAAATTGTCCTGAACAGTTTGTAGTCCAAAGTCAATCTTTCCGTGGTGTTAATCAGCATAATGGCTTTACCATAGTCCATGTGGAATCATCATTGTGGGATCCTGTCATCTTTTTGAAAATTTCAAAGTTGCTGTTAGGCTGGTCATGGTTCCCTGCAGATTATTTTTTTTTTGTGCCTCCTCTGTGGTTTGGAGCAATAACAGTCTGATAAATGTCTGTCTCTTGGAACCATGAATGTTCTTCCCTAGAAGAGAAAATCTTCACAGCAATTTCTCCCCACCATTTGTCTTGCCAAACTTTTCCAAACTGACCTTTGCCGATGCTTTCTTGTAACACGATGGTCCTGGCAATTCTTCTCTGAACAAGCAGCGGTAAACCCTTTGTCCCAGGTAGCAGCATCATTGCAGTCACCAACACGATGAGAAGAAGCCAACAACTCGGAGCAGCAGCCACTGCCTCAATGGTCCCACCACTGTTTGTGGCTTGGCCCCGGCCAAAGCTTCTCCTAGGTTGGCCTCAAACTCGGGATCTTCCTATCTCTGCCTTCTTCAGTAAATCCAACCAGTGTGCCACCACAACTGGCTGAGTGTAGCTTGCGTCTGAGCTGGGGCCCCCACAAGGCCACAGGCAAGCAGCTTTTTCATGAATTCGTAACACAAACGTTGGGTGCCAGATGTAGCAGGAATCTTAAATGGTCTTATTAATAAAATCAAACCTGAGGCCAGTTATTGGGGTGAAGCTGGAAGCCATAGCTAACCTCACCTGGCCAACTTCTCAGCTGATCTTGTTTCCTCAGACTGGAAGCCTCTGTGTCCTCATATCTGAATGGCTCTCAGCTGAACTGTGCTGCTCAAAACCTAAAAGCTTAACCAGCCAAATGCTTCTAGTTTCTGGTCCTCACGCCTTATATATCTTTCTGTTTTTGCCATCACTCCCTGGGATTAAAGGCGTGAGTCACTATGCTTGGCTGTATCCTTGAACACATGGATTTCTGCCTCTGGAATGCTAGG
>CABHPR010148205.1:46092-61842 GCA_902168415.1 Peromyscus melanophrys | reverse complement strand
TTTTGAGCAGCACAGTTCAGCTGCTCAAAACCTAAAAGCTTAACCAGCCAAATGCTTCTAGTTTCTGGTCCTCACGCCTTATATATCTTTCTGTTTTTGCCATCACTCCCTGGGATTAAAGGCGTGAGTCACTATGCTTGGCTGTATCCTTGAACACATGGATTTCTGCCTCTGGAATGCTAGGATTAAAGGTGTGTGCTGCCACTGCCTATCCTTTATGTTTAACATTGTGTCTGTTCTGTCTCTGACCCCAGATAAGTTTATTAGGGTGCACAATATTTTGGGGAACACAATACCACCTCACCCCACACTCAGTGGTGGGTAGACCATCCAAATAGAGATTTATAAATAACTACAGGACTTAACATTATAAGGCTACTAAAGCAAACCCGTGTCAAACATTCCACTAAATAACTGAAAAGTAAGTGTTTCTATCAAGTTCACATGGGTCACCCTCTAAACAGACCCACGTCACATAAAAAGCAAGCCTCAGGAGAAAATCTTAGATCATACCGAAGATTCCTCTACCACACTCACACGAAACTTCAAAGAGGTAACAGAAGGAAAATTAAATTCTATAGATAATAGAAGTGAAGCAGCGCATCCCTCCACAATCTATGGGTAAAAGACGAAACTCAAGGAAAATTAAGTAATATTTGCAAATGAATTGAAATAAAAACAAAGAAACAAAATTTATGAGACGTATAGAAAAGAAGCTCAGGAGGACACTATAGCTGCAAAATTTTAAGTTGAGAAATAGGGCATTTCAATTGAATAATGGGTTTCTACCTTAAGAAACTAACAAAAGAACAGACAACTAAACTCAGATTTAGTAGAAGGAAAGAAAAATTTTACAGTAGAGATAAAGTAAAAAAGAAACATGTCAGATAGAGCAATGCAATCAATGGTTTGTTCTTAGAAAGGACCAGGAGTTATAAATCTGGAGCTAGACAAAAGAAAAGTCTCTATAAATAGCTGGGAGTGGAAATGAAAACAGGAATATCACTACTGATTAGAGAGATAGAAAAGACCACAAGGGAATAGATTAGTACACCCAGCAAATGGATGGACTCACTGAAATAAATACCCAGAAAGTCACTCAGTACCACAGGGATGCACAAAGAAAGAGAAAAACCCCAAGACAAGGAGAGCAAGGAAATGTATTGAATCAGAAATAATAGTCACAACAAAGGAGAGGTAGCTTGGGTGTCCTCTCTAGTAAACACTACCAAACACTTATGAATTAACCAAAATCTTTCCGAAAGTCTTCCCAACAATTGTGAGTTTATTCTAGTGGCTTTTACTAATATATTATCAAAGACACAAGAGAAACGTCCATATTAATGGAAAGGTTAGTGACTTAAAAGCCTCAGGTGGACTCAGCACAGAAAAGATGATGTCTGTGGGCTGTTAGGTTCCAGGATGCTTCTGAGAAGATCAGTTTATCCTCTTTGAGTAATATCTACCAGTTTGATACTCCAAGGAACCTGACCTGTGGATGGGATCTTCCACCCCAAGAGTCCCTTTTTTGTATTATAATACCCTCAAGCCTCTGTGCACCATGTGCGCACATTCTCTCTACTGCTGCCTGGAGACTGGAGCCCTTCTGGTGTTCTGATTAAAAGAACAATTCTGCTTCTGGAGATGCTGTCTCCTGTTCTTTTTTTTTTTTTCATTATTATTATTTCCACATTGCCTCCATCAATCCCATCCAAAAGACTAAGACATCTAAGGTGTAATTAATAAGAGAAATAAGTGTAGAGTTAAAAAACTACAAACTGTTGCAGAAATACTAAAGAAACACTAAATAAATGGAAAGATATGCAGTATTCATGTGTTGAAGCTGTGAGGGTTTTTTTAGATGACAATATTTTGTTCTTGTAATCTGGAGTCACTTTAATTCCTACCAAAATTACAGAAGCCTCTTTATATCTTCCTCTTCATCCCTCCCCAAATCTGAAATGTTTGCTCTCTTAAGCTGTATGTTACAACAGTTTTAATACCTCCCTCATGTTATGTTTTTAAAAAATAGATTTAAGAAATCATTTTAAAACTATGTATAGTTGCAGCATGGAAAACATAAGGTGGAACCTTATAGTATCAATTTAGGAGCTTTATTTAGTGAGTTTAATGCAACTGATAATAGCAAATTCCACTTGGCCTGTGTAAGTGAACAATACAGACCTTGTGGGTCCTATGAAATTCTGCACTCTACTCAAGATACACTCTACCTTCATTACTTAGCACTCAGCTGCATTCTTTACTTTGTCTTTCCTTTTCATTATGCTTTAATTCTGAGGGCCATACAAAGGTAGAATATATTACCTTTTAAAAACTGAAAAAAATTATATAGTAATTTTCTTAAGTTAATGGCCAAATGTTAAAATGTTATTTTCATATTGTTTATAATCTTAATATATATAAACTTAATGTAGTTTTATTAGATTTCAGTGAAAATTATCTTTCAGAGTGGTTTGGTTTGTTTTCCTTGGATGGGTGAGGGTAAATATCTTGACCACAGTTACTATGTATTGATCAGAATTTCATGCAAATGAAGCATGCCACCTGTGTGATAATTTAAATTCATTTATATGAAAGCCAAAGGCACAAAACTGCTGCTGAAGCTTCTCGGACCCAGTTTCTTTTGCTGATTTAAAAACAAAATGAAAATAAAGTTACAACGTTATGCCTGAAAAGAAAGGAAAGCTAATCCAGAAAACACATATAGTCTGTAACCAATTGACTTTAGACCGGGATTGCAAATTAAGAAAGAGTTATCATCATCCAACAGAGAGTACGATACATAAGCGAGTGTTCACATAGAAAAGAAGGAATTATGGCACATGAAGATTTCAGGCTTGTATTTGATCATTTGCGCTCCAGTTGGAACCACCCTTTTTTGAAGATGGTCGAACCTTTGTGAAGTATTACCCAGCTGAAAAATCCTTATTCCCACCTGAAGCCTCATGAGCATAGTCTTTCTGCTGAGGACTGGATTAGAGTCCATTTGTGTTATGTTCTGGAATGATTTT
This sequence comes from Peromyscus melanophrys, assembly GCA_902168415.1. Taxonomy (NCBI): domain Eukaryota; kingdom Metazoa; phylum Chordata; class Mammalia; order Rodentia; family Cricetidae; genus Peromyscus; species Peromyscus melanophrys. Next base: position 58,810 of record CABHPR010148205.1, on the reverse strand, counting down.
CATGTATACGATGTATGCGTGTGTCCTGATAATCTGAATTAAGTGAATCTAGAAAGTTACAGACTGAGTTGTTTTGGTATAGGAAATTTCAAGACAACTTAACATTCAAGCTGTGTCATGTACAAAGGCAGAAATATCTCTGAGTTGGAGGCCAGCTGGCATATTCCGGCATTAGAACTACACACTAAGCAAGGCCAATGATTTTAATGTAAAAATAAAATCTATAAATCTTTTAGAAGAAACAATGAGGTGAATTTTCATGACCATGGAGAATGTTTAGACAGGACAATAAAAGGAGGGGTAAGAAAAGGTAGGTAAATTGGACTTCATCAAAGATAAGAACCATGGCACTACAGACAATGTTTTCAGGGGTAGACAAAAGTCTGAAGAAAGAGAAAAATATTGAATACTCATTTATCTGATGAAGGTGTGTGTCTGTTACTCAGGATACATAAGGCTCTGTCCAACTCAACAGAAAAACACCAGTAGCTTATTTCAAATGTCCCAGTAATTCAAATGCACTTGTTTCTTAGAAGATATATAAACAACCATGAAACACACCAAAAGATTCACCAACATTAAACATTTTGGAAATCTACATCAAAACTACTTTTAGATACTATTCACAACTCCTACAATGCCTAAACTCAAATAGAAAACAACATGTAAATCCAGATAAATAAGTGTAAAATATAAATATTCATGACAACTATTCAGAGTAGCCAAAAGATCAAACAATGTAATTGCTCCACCAAGTGACAAACCCATTATGGTATATGCAAAATATGCAGTAACATTAAAGCATGTAGAGAATGACTGTGTTGCCTTGCTATTGTTCTGATGAACTTTAAAACATTACACTAAGTAAAAGAAGCCAAGCACAAAATGTGATGTCTTGTGTGAGTCCATTAATATGAAATAGCTGCAGCAGATAGACCCACAGGGATAGAACACAGATTGGTGTTTCAAGAGTATAGGGGAAGAAATTTAAAGAAATAACCACTTAATAACTTAATGAGAACCTTTGGCAGATTAATAGTGAATAACCTAGGAGCTAACTATCCCAGAACTTTTTGCTCTTCACATTTCAAGGACCTTCTCAGCAACTTATATTCCTATATTCTAATTTTCCATTCCCAAATTTAAATTAGGATCCTTTGGAAATAATGAAAGTACTTTGTAATTAGGTAGAAATAGTAATTTAAAATTTTTTGAATGTACTAAATACCATTAATAATTACCTTGATATGATTAAATACTTTAAGAGTATTTTAAAAATAAAAACTTTAAAACTCATAATGGTAATGAGTTCATTAAACTAACAGGGCATTTACCAACCAATGAACTTGAGCATTCAGGCTCAAAGGTTCTACTTTATAATTACAACCATAATAAATCAAACCATTCTTTTGCATACACTACTCCAAAAAATGTGTTTCCTACTGAGAGCTCTTGACTTGTGTTTGTGGGGTTTTAAGAGTCATGTTTTTGAGGTTTCATTCTGCTTGTTTGTGACCGACAACAAGTTTGACAGAAATTAATACACTTAAGTTTGAGGAGCTCCTGCTTTGTTCCGCTTTGTTCTATGCTTACATTAGATAGTAATGAATTCACTGACAAGATGTATAGGAAGACAAAATGTTAGCTTCCAGTGTTGGGTGGGTCAGTTGTTTCTTGTTATAGCTGTTTCTCAGATTAGCACAGTCTGACTCCAGTTTTCTAAATGGAGTAAAACTGTAGCCTCACAGCCTCTCTTCACACTTCCAAAAAGCATGATTTTGTAATAATTTTTCAATTACAAAAATAACTGTGTGTTTTTCCAGTTTGGTAAAGCAAAAATGCGCAATAACATACCACAGCCCATCAAATTATGCAGATTTAACAACAGCAATTACGTTTTGACAGATCCAAGAGTCTCTGTAAGGCTAATGGAGATCTGCCCTTGGCAGTTTGATGGTGCTCCTCGCTGAGGGATCTCAAATGCACTCGACCTGCATCAATTCAGCCTCACAAAACCAATTTTGGTGATGCTCTGTCACGGTTAAAGTTGGTCTCAGTGAGGAAAGAATTCTTGACACATTCATGAATTTTTGTCCCATTTAATTGGAAAATAGAGAAGTTGCTTTAGCCAACAGGTTCTTTTTTGAAAAACAGACCAAGTTTTTTGGCAGATTAATAGCCTGAGACCTACCCATCCCCAAACTGCTTGCTCTTCGTCTTCCCAAGGGCCTGCTTAGCAACTCTTTGCCCTCCCTATCTTTCTGTCTTTTGCTCTTAAAATAACAAACTATTTCAAGTCCTTTGCTCAAACCTGCACATAACATATGTCTCAACTCTCTGAACTGCCTAGTCTCTACTCACCAATCTCCATTCCAAGCATGCATACTGGAGAGAGATCTGTGGTCTCTGGCATTCCTCTGCCGTACCTGTGTTGTCACATAGCAGTCCTTCCTAAGTGTCTCTCATAGTTCTTAGAGTACACTGTCTTTCATCCTTGCTCTCTTAATGTTCTCATTTAAAAGTATACTTCTTATTGAAAAAGTTAAACACAATTATTAACTGGGCAAAGTAGGGTGTGGGTTTATTATTGTTATTTAGGTGCTGGGATTGAATCTACCATCCCATAATAGGGAAGCAGTCTACCACTGAGCAATATCCTTAGTTACAAAGTAGAAAATTGAAGTGAACAAATAAATATATCAAGGTATCTATAATACTATTACTCTAAGATTACTAGTGGGAACAGTAGCAGGCAACCAGGACCTCATGCATGAGTTGCTTCAGCTAGAGGCAGTTATGTCTGGGATCCATAAATTCGAAGAGGCTGTCCATGCCGTTATATGATGAGCCATAAACTCTGTATACTGCATTGTTAAAATGTCACCACCACCTCTCTCTCTCTCTCTCTCTCTCTCTCTCTCTCTCTCTCTCTCTCTCTTCCTCTCTCCTCTCTCTCCCTGGCATTATAATTTGGAATGTAAATGTCCTTAAGGGCCTTTGTGTTGAACTGTTGTAGTATCAATTCTCCAATACTGGTGAGAATTAGTAAAACCTTTAGGAAATGGGCCTAGGAGTCAGGTCATTGGTATGCCCTTAGAGGTGTTATGAGACCACAGTCTTCTCTCTCCTTTATTTTCTGGCTGACCTGAAGTAAGCAGGTTACTCTACCACATGTTCCTGACCTTCATGCACTGCCTCATCATAGACCAAAACAGTTAAATATGAATCAAACTAAATTGTCACACTTTCTAAGTTGGTTATATGAGATGTGCATTGCAATAATGGGATGCTGAGAAACATGTGTTAAGGACAGTTATAAATCTCAGCTGAAATCATTTTTGCTGTCAGCGAGACGGCAGGCTTCTAGAGCATCCATCATCTCATGTAACTCAGCAGTTTTAGGAAGAACTGAATTTGGATGCCTTCTTCCTAGGGTAAAACAAAGCTGTCAGATCCTAGTCTCAGCTCCGCATATTCCATTGTTCACCCCACTCTCAGTTTCTCTATGGCAAACATTTTTTTGGTCATGATCAACTTCTTTTTTACATGAGTCTCACAGTCAGTTTTCTCAAGATTGCAGGTAGAAGAGCAGAAAACTGAGACTCCTCTCACTTAAGAGAAGCTATGCAGGTCACCGAGGAACCTCTGTGACCTGGTAGGACCATCACTTCTTACATTTATAGACTAATGGTAGCAGAAGGCATGGTGAAGTAAAACCAGAGCACACACAGTCTTCAGAAAGAAGAGTAAGAAGTCACTGGGCATGGTAGCACACTTCTAGGATCCAGGAATCAGAAGTAGAACTAGAAAGATGTTGAACTGAAGGCCATCCTGGGAGATATCCAATGAGAGAGAATCAATTTCTTTCTCTCATATATGTTATATTTTTTTCACTGTCTCAGATTTTTACATTAGCTTTTATCTCAACAAAATTCTTTGTACAAACTAGAAACAGGCAACTAAAAGCTGCTTGAATGAAAAAACACTGACCCCCTTCTGTGGGTCCACAAGGTACTGGAAAAAGGGACAGAATGCTTTCATCTCTGCCTTCCTTTGTATGCCCCTTTTTTGACTGAAGGCACACAGTCATATCACTGTCCTAAACCTGTAGTCACCTTGCATTCCTGGAAGAACAAAGACATGAAGCATAGACCACCACCCCCACCCCCACCCCCGACACAGTAAGAGAGCAAGGATGCACCCCAGAATAGAGGTGATCATCTCTTGAAAATGACCTTGTCTCTTCAAGCAGTAGGAACTTTGTGGGATTGCCTTGAAGAACCGTATGTGAGACAGAGATCAATGAGGCCATACCTGACAAACACTGCTTAGTTATACACACCTCTAGTCTCTGTCCCTCCTCTGTTTAATCAATCCTGAAGGTTGTGGCAGTAATCCAAAGGTGGACAAGGTTTAATGGACCTTTTTATTACTGAAATCTTAGTTTTCTGTAGTTCCAACATTATGTTTCCATAGGAGAAGAAAACTTGATTTGCATAAAAAAACACTCTGAGCTGATATATTTTAGGCAGGCTGGCATCTCTGTGGCATGAGGACATGCTAAGAACCAAGACTTTGGTGAAATAATGCCAATACAACACAATATGGGCAAGTGCTTCCAGAAACACGTTGAACCCATTACACATTTGACTTTGAATTAGTGTTTGGTCATAACGCTACCAAAATGCAATGAGTCCTTCAGTAATCACCAGATGATGATAAGGAAATCTGGGTCCCCCATTGGGGGTCTCAGTCTCATTAAAATAATAATTTAAGAAGGGACTCAAAAAGAAGCTTGAGTATAGTTTTATTCATGTAAAAAAAAATACCCAGGGCAGAGAAGTGGTAAATATCAACAGCTACCTGAATCACCAGCATAGAGGTAAGACACATCGTGGTAGGTGGTTACATGGCAGGGAAGGGAGGTTAGACAAAGAGTAAGGAAGGCCAAAGTACCAGATAAAACACACTTCAATTCTGGAAAGCTTCTGAAAAACAAAGTAATAAACAGAAAGGAAAAGTTTGAAAGACTCAACCCAAAGCCATGATAGCTCTGAAGGACTACACTGGGAGAATAAGAATTCTGGGAAAGAAAAGTGCAATATCTCATTAACTGAATGATTATTTCACCTGTCTCTTTAACACGGCTTAAGGTAAACCTGACTCATTAGAGGTGGTCCCTAGGACAGAGCCCACCTGATATGTTGATTTTCCACTGAGGCCAGAGTTTCTGTTCTCTTGACCAGAAGGATTCTTCCCTTAAGGGCCCTACACTGCTGTGCTAGCGACATTCAGAAAGTTTCACTGTTGACTCCCTGTCATGGCCTGGTCCAGCTCACAGGCATTTTGTCCTGAGGGACAAACAAGGTGGGGATAGGGTTTACATCCAGCTGGGTCACGTAGTAGTTTCCCTGGGGAGGATTTTTATAGCAGAGGGTTAAAAACTCTACCTTAGACTGTGCTAATGTCACATCCCGAAAGTCCCTCCTATCAAGGTGTGAAAGGGCTTGTAGCCAACAAGTCGAACACCAGACAGTGGCCAACTCTGCCATTATAGTATTCCCTTCTTTAATTTTTAAGTAATTAGACAACCCATTCTTCTCAACTAATCAAAAAAAAAAAAAAAAAAAAAAGAGGAGTGATTACCTCTCCAGGATCTTTAAAAACATTGTCAACTATAAAACTTCACACCATATGCGATTTCCTAAAGCTACCAGCAAGTGACTGGCATATGACCTTCCGCTGGGGACTCGCTGTGAATAAGGGCAATTTGAGAGAAAATTGGCTCCACCAAGAATGTCCTGCAGTTTTAATCGAATAGTGTTGGGTTTTCACGAGGGGATATCAAGAGGACACTGAGGTGGATTACTGGCAAGTAAGGCATTTATTAGAAGATTTATTTGGGTAGATTAAACTCATTAATGATTTCTCACACAGAGCATCAAAATGTGTCAGCTAACTGCATTCGGATAGCCCCACAGGCACAAAAATGTGTTGGTATTCCATTGGAGAAAGTATATCCAGCACTTCCCTTGGGAGTAATTTTGCCAATTGTGAGTCCAAGTTTGAATTCTCCACTTCACTTCCTATGTCTTCCCTGTCTATATAGATTGCGGTTTCTAGCTTGTCCATAGTCTGTCTCTTGTATGTATGTCCTGCCGCAATTTCCTATGGGTCTGTCCCTATGCTTGCTTGAAAACTGTCCCTATCACTGTCTCTGCGTCATCCCTAATTAGGGGCTTTGCTCTGTATTTATTGAGCAGCACAGAAAGCATCCTATGGGGGAAGGAATGGGATACTTTATGTAAGTCTTTAACACAGTGTTACAAGTGATTGACATTTATTTCAGCTGACTCCAAGCCGCTCAATACTGCAAACATACCATTATCAACTAATATATTTGTTATATGAGGCTGTTTTTGACCTGTTCACAATTTTTAGAAAATTATTACCATTACATACACACATACATACATACATACATACATACATACTTGTGTGCATTGCTCTCTCGGTCAAGGGTATGGAATAATACAAAATAGAAGATGAAAGCTATGTGTTAGTTTAGTTAGCACATAGCTTTCATCTTCTATTTTGTGAAATCCAAGGCAAGTAAGTTTGGCTGTTACATTGTTCTCTTCAGGGCAAGTTAAACAAACAGACGTAATACACAGCAGGACATCAGGCTAGGTCTTACGATATATCTCCAGGTGTATTTTTAGTACATGGGGTCAAGTAAAAGTTTCAGTCTCTTAGATATAATAGATATTTTCATGAAATGCACCACCACAGTCATTAATGCCATGGATAGACAGAGAGGCAATAGCATGGGAAGGCTTCATCCCCAGAGACTGACAGCATGGTGGGGGCTCTGAAGGAAGGAATCAGAGCCCACACAGTGAAAGTAGGTGTCTGTTCTGCAGCTCTCTGGGGATGTGAGAGGTTTCACAGCAAGATCTTGTAGCCATGCTCTCTGACTCTCAGATAGAAGGTAGGACAGGGACTGGAGGATGGAATTTGACCCTAATGCTCCCTTTAATGTTAGCTAACTTCCTGGGTGAGAAAGCCTGGTCACTGGGATATCTGTTAGCTAGGGACACAGGGTTCTCAGCAAGGTGCCTGTCAGCATCTCTGAAAGAAGGTTGCCACTGATATTGTGGCCTGGACAGAGGCTGGATTGACATTACATTTGTACAGAAAGTGAGCATGTGCCCAGGTCATGAACAAAGAACTTGCCATAGAACTGAGTATTGTAAAAATTTAGAACTGGACAAATAATCCCCCACTAAATCCTACTCACTCATCAACATGGCTGAGCTTAATGTGGTGGTGACCCTTACCTTCCTCCAACATGGTCTTCACTTGTGAGATGGCCTGCTTTGCTTACCAGCACATACACTTCCTCTTCTTTTAACTAAAACTGTGTTCATCTACAAGTTCTTCAATCTATGATACCAAAATCTTGGACATAAGGGAGACTGACCTTCCCAGTCCATTCTTTGCAGCAAAGAGTCATGATGTCTGCCTGAGTATGCGCAGACCACCTGAGACTCCACCTATCCTTATTAACATTTGAGACTACCTTTCCTACCTACCTGTCTCATCAACACCCTTAAAGCCAAACCACAGGATACCTATATCCTAAGGTCTGTCTGCTTTGGGAATTGTCTATTGCAAAACTCCTCAGGGTCAAGGACTGACTTTCTGGTGGCAAGTGGAAGTGACCCTCTTTTGGTGACGCTACATCTGAACAACACAGTCAAGACTGCCACCAACTGAGAAGAAGTCCTTTATAATAAGTTGGGAGCACTTGTAAGCAATATCAGTGTTAGGTCATGTGTCCTCCTAGGTTCTGCTAAGGGGAGATGACAAGGCACCTCTGTGACCTTTTCCTGTAGGCAAGTAGCATAGGCCACGTATTAACTATGTCACTTGCCTTGTTGTGTGGGACCCATCCCTACCCTCAGAAACCTAGCTATGACTAAACCTACTGGAGACTATCTCTTGAAGGACAATTCATTTCTACACCTCCTTTTATAATCACTTCTCTTCTTCCTCCTGGTTTTATCTAAAAACTACACAGGTCTAGTTCCTCTGATGTGTATTTTCTTTTATAAACTTATCTAAAACAAGAATATTAAAAAATTAACATAAATTTAAAGTTGACTATTGTCTTTATAATTTCTTTTTAACAGTTATTCTGATGTGTGGCTGTGTGACATCACTCACACATTTCTCCTCCCTTGTGTGTCCTGGTTTTGCCCAAATCTTTTGTTCCTTTGTTTGGGTTTTTTTGTTTGTTTGTTTGAGGTTATTTTTGTTTTGTTTTGTTTTTTGTTTTTTCGAGACAGGGTTTCTCTGTGTAGTTTTGTGCCTTTCCTGGAACTCACTTTGTAAACCAGGCTGGCCTCAAACTCATAGAGATCCACCTGCCTCTGCCTCCCAAGTGCTGGGATTAAAGGCGTGTGCCACCACCACCGCCGCCGCCGCCGCCGCCGCCGCCACCCGGCTGGTTTTGCCCAAATCTTATGCAAATTCTTCTAGTGTAACTCAGATCTACTATTACCTCTTGTATGTAGTATTACCAATAGGTAAATGCAATCCATAAACTGATCTAAACCCTGACTGTACTCATTAGAGATACCTACCACAAGCAGTTGTTACCCTAAGTTCAACCTAGGCGAAACTGACCTTGTTTATCTTATTTACTTTTGAGGAGGTATATACATAGGTCAGAAGTCCTTCTCCATGCGGTCTGGTAAAACCAATGGGATGTAATGATGCCAGTCAACCTCTAGCTTTATTATAATCCCATCTGTCTGCGAAGTGGCATTCCTCTAGTATCCTGAGAGCTGACAACTTTGAGGAGAAGAACGAAAGAGGCAAGGTTGTGAGTTCCTAGAAAATCTCATTTCATATATGTATACACAATTGTGTATGGTCCTCTCTTTTCTTAGACCGACCCTCCTCCTAGAGTCTTTGAGCCTCTGTCTATAAATGTTCATACCACAAAGGGTTGAGAAACTGATCTGAAAGTTTTCATTCCACTTTTCCTACTCTTGTCCAAGAATAAAAGCCACCTTCATCTCTCAACTGGCAATCTGTCTTACAATTTGTACTAAAATTCTAAGATGTAAAAAAGAAAAAGGTTTTGGTGAACTTCTAATACTTTATGCTAATAATATAGAATTGTAGGAGAGAGAAAGTTATTTTGCATTTTCCCTTTATATCTCTTCACTTAGAGATATAATCACAGGCCCACAAGAGAAAAACAAACAGAAATGTCTCAACACATTCTATTAGTCAAGCTTCTCTAAAGGAACAGAACTGATAGAAATTATATATATATTTATATATATATATATATGTATGATTTATTAGAGTAGCTTATAAGCTGTGGTCTGAGTAGTCAAATGGCTGTCTCCTGATGAAAGACAGAAGATTTGATAGTTGTTTAGTCCATGAGACTGGATATGTCAGCAGTCCCAATCTGAGGCTGGAGTTCCAGGAAATTCCTAGAAAGCTACTGGTCTTCAGTCTATATTGGAATCCTGAAGAAGTTGGCTCTAATATTAACCAAGGTGTGCCTCAACAACAGGACAGATAAACTTCTCGCAAAGAAAGCAGGCAGATGTCAATACTTCCTTCTTCCATGTTCTTCTATGTGGGCTGCCATCAGAAGGTGTGACTCAGATTTAAGGAGAGTCTTCTTACCTTGGATGTTCCAGATTTGCTGGTGGTAGCACTTGAGAGGCAGAGGCAAGCAGATCACTGGGTTTGAGGCCAGCCTAGTCTCCATAGTGAGTTCTAAAAAATCCAGAGCTACTCAGAGAAACCCTGTTTTGAAAAACAAAACAAACAAGTTCCAGATTAGAAGTGGGTTTTCTCATCTCAAATGATCTATTCAAGAAAACCCTCTCAGAGTGTGCCCAGCAGCTTGGATTTTAGTTGACTGCAGATGTAGTCAACTTGACAACCAAGATCAGACATCAAACACCTATTCATTGTGTGTATGTAGGCAATAACAGAGCAAAATGAGTAACTCTCAGAATGGGCTAGGAATTTCCACTTGAACATTATTTTGAGTTAAAGAGAGATGCATGTCTGTGCAGGAGATCAATGCGCGATTAATCAAGAAAAGTACTGGAAACAGAGTAGGGTTTGCCAAGCAGGTCTAAGCCTGTCATTAAGCGAACAGTCATTGATAAGAGTGTCAGAGAGTTAGTATCCTTCTGGAACAAAGGGACACAGCCTCCCAGAGGGTAAAGCTGTACATTTCTCTTAGAAAAGATTAACTTCCTCTTCTTGTCTTCCTATGCCTTGTTGTTTCTCAAAATAATCCATTCAAAATTAGCCTTATGCTAAGAAGAGCATATTTGGGGCTGATATATTCTGGTCTTTGAAATTACCACTTTCAGTTTGTCACTGGACAACCATCATCGGGAAGAAGGACTGAATCAGATTTCTCAATTCCTCCAAAGGATACACAGCAAGGGGTGTAGGGCATGAGTACCCACTAAATATGTATTAACTGATAGTTTAATAAACAGATCTGTCTCTCTTCCTTGTGGGTATTTTCATATTTGCAAGATTTACTTTGAATGCTGGCTTTTTTTTTTTTTACAAACAGAAAAGATGAAATGTTTTGCTTTTTAATATTCTAATCTCCATTCAAAATGGATGTTACATGAGTAATTAAGCTGGGGAATTGCAATAGACTTAATGTCAATTTTCACAACATACTGATATTTCCTATGGGTGTTTTCTCCATCTTGACCCATGAAACTTATTGTTGACAGAACTCATGTGTCTCATCATGCTTTCAATGATATTCATGCCAGCTTGATCACTGGAGGGGTTCACTCTAGAACCTTATAAGATTCTCTCCTTTTTGTCTTCTCACCCTTTCATCTTTTCTGTGAGGCCAGCGTGGGCCCCTCCTGCAGGGCTTCCAGGTTTATTCCAAGAATCTTACAAGATAACAAGCAAGGTGAAAGAATGTTCATAATGCAGAATTTTGTCTCAGGCTTAAGGGTACGTATGAATATTCATAAAAAGAAATACCTTTCCCAATGGAAAGAGCCATTGTCTTTTTTTCTAAGCCTTTCCTCTAGCCTAAAATAGGACTTGAGCAACAGCAGCACTTCATTGCGATTTCCAGTCATTGCACTTTCAGGTATCCTAATACATAGCAAGGCCTATGGAATCCTAAAGAAGCTATTCTTGTGTGCCTGGTATTCTCTTGTCTCTTTTAGGCTTTCAGTTTATACCAAAGAGGAGTAAATTCTAGGAAGACACCAACATTCAAAGCAGAGAGGCTTGAAGGCTGAGCCTCCATACATTGAAACAGAGTGAGTAATCACCACTTAAGGTTAATCTCTAACAGGTCATCCAAACTACTTTTAGCAAAATTATTACTTGGAACTAACACAAGAAGCCATTAGGATTGGTGAGATGTATTGATTTACAGGGTCAAGCCAATTAAAAGTTGGGCCAACTACCTTATATGCATTTCAAATCAAAATGCTCCAAGTAAGTGTGTATTCTGATGGCAACAAACATCTGTGTTCAATACATTTAACTGGACAAGATTATTTTGTTCTTTTCACATTAGGTAACAGACTGGTGAGAAAAAAAGATGTATGATTAATAAAAGTACGTGTGAGACTTCATACTTACACACAATGATTAATCAACCAACAGTAGACAACCTCTGATCTAGATCAATTCTTTTGAAACTATACTTAAATGAATTAATTAAATCAATTACTTTTGAAGAACTTTCTCCTAAGAGATCATGAATTTTTTTTTTTTTATGTTCACTATGGGAATAAGCTCCACTTTCTTTGGTCATGTCCATGGACAGTGGTATGAATGCAACACACTTCTCTTGGTGGGGTTCAATTCATCTTCTTAATTAACAAAGTGTCTGATGATTAAATGACTTTGATGGGCAATAAGTTTCCAGAGGTTGATTTTGTTTCTGGAAATCTCATGATTAACGATAATATTGCAATTAAAGAGTTCACTTAGTCGGCAATAACAATCTGACCAGGATTTGAATGACCAGGGTCAACTACTCGTCATGCAGCCAATGCATCTACGGACAACAACTATTCATGAATATCCAGAAGACAAGGCTTGTTGCCATCTATCTAGATGTCAGTCTGAGACTTTTTCCAGTTCAGCTACAAAGAATGAGCCTTGAAAAGGGCAACCATGTAATTTGTTTTCATAAACCAGACACTTGGAGACTGAAGGGGTACTGGTAATAACTCTTCCAGGATAATGGGCAAAGGTGACGATCTCAGACAACCTGGGATTTACTATCATACTGATCACCTCTTCCATGAAGCGTTCGGCCTAAGGTCCAAGTTGGAGGAAATAAACGATGCAGGAATTTTCTATGGTCATGATAAGTGACAGGTGATGAAAACTTAACAATAAGTTACAGTTAAGTTTGAACAGCAACAGTAACTCTCCAAAATTAGAAAACAGGAACAGGAGAGTTGGGCCAATATGGAAGAGCATGTTGCAAAAGATCTGAATTCAGTTTCCAGAGCCTGTTTTGGGTGCTCACAGCCATCTGTACTTCCAGCTCCAGAAGATCTAACATTTCTGATCTGCTAGGTCACACACTTGCCTCATGAGTGAAGAGAACTATATGTATATGTGTGTGTGTGTGTGTGTGTGTGTGTGTGTGTGTGTGTGTGTGTGT